>JALIZH010018527.1:0-250000 GCA_030522465.1 Rhipicephalus appendiculatus
GATGGCTATTTCCACAATCATTTCGCAAAGCTGTGGGCTGGCTATATGGTGTTGTTCTACAACGCCGGCAAAACGCCTACACGGTCTCGTTATGCTTTTGCGTGAAATCATCGTTCTTGGACCGCCACTTGATGCTGCGTTGGCGTAGCACATCGGCTGCAAGGATGCGCTGCAACGAAACTGAAAGCGCACCGCCTTCAGTATAAATAACTTGGAAAAACCTGCAACGCAGCTTTCTAGCACTATGAAAATTCATGGTCTACTGCGGTTCGTTGCGTCCTCGCTACAACTGTTGCAATGTAGTGTTTTCGCGTTTGGCCATGGCAGGGCTAGAGGGGAGACGCGTCGTATGGTCTCGTGGTGAGCGTCGCGTCTGCCCTCCAGTCCGGCCGTGGTGTGACTACGGCGGCCAGTTTGGCTTCTACAAACACCTGTCCTGCCTTCTTGAAAAAAACTTAGAACATCGCTATACGATTCGAAAAAAATAAATCCAAAAATAAGCGATAACTAATAATTGGGCTGCACAGGGATCCAACTACGTTATGCCAGTGTCCGCAGATACCCCGACGAGCGGAAAGTGAAAACCGAAACTGCTTTGCCCATTGGTCGTATCGTAACGGTTCTATCTGTAATTGTCGTGAAAGTCGCGGGCCCGCCCACATTTACGCCCTTAACGTTACGTAGTTTATGCCAAATACAACAAAGTCTGGACAATTTCATTACGTTGTTTTCGTTTACGCTTACGATTCCTACCGACGATCAGTACGTAGCGCACGTAGTCTGAATACGGCTTTAGCTACAGCAGCGCGCCAATGAGGAGCGGAAAATACGATTGCAACTTCTTATCACATTCTCCTTTTACACGGTGTACAGCTTGATCCGGATGCTACACCATTCTTTTCCTTCGCCCATTTTAATAGATACCGTTTACATATCGGAGCACAAAATTTGAAGCGTGAGCCAACATGGAATATCTCAAAGATTGCCCTGCGAACGCATCCTTAAGGAACATTTATCAATAGCACAAAGAAAGACAAGTGCTATCGCTCATGTGTTTCCTTTGCGTTAAAGGTAATTCGCAAGGAACGCAAATTAGATCCGCCATAAACTGTAGGCCACATAACGTTACCGTGCGTTTGCCTATTTTATCAGACGCGATAGCGTCCCTCAGCATTGATCTGGTGCGCAAACTGCTTGCAATAAAGATTTCCTACATATTATTGAAGCATAATATTTACTGACAGGCAACTTACCTGAAAAGCGTTCGTTGAGGGCAGTGCACTTACGAATCGGCTCTACAGTCGCCCTCTCTCACGTCAATATTAGTTCCGCAATATTTCCCTCGTGCAAACGTAGTTGTCAAAGCGAATATGCAATGGTCATCTTACCGTTGCACTGTGAATCTCGTCTCATGATTGCGTGTTTGTTTATTTTTGTTCCTCGGCGGCTGATCCGAAGGTCGCGGGTTCGATTCCGGCCGCGACAGTCGCATTTCGATGTAGGCGAAATGGTAGAGGCCCGTATACTGTGCGATGGGAGTGCACGTTAAAGAACACCGGACGGTCGAAAGTTCCGGAGCCCTCCACTACCGCGTCTTTCAGAATTATATTGTGGTTTTAGTAAGTGAAACCACATATTATTATTATTATTATTATTATTATTATTATTATTATTATTATTATTATTATTATTTTAATTGATTTATTTCTGTTTCATTATGTTTTGGCAGAGGGGCTGGCACTACTTCCTCGCTGATCTCTACGACAGCCACGATAACGAGTCCGATGCAGACGCGGCAATAAACGTCTGGAACGTGGCCTACTTGGAATACTTGACCAGGCTTTTCAGCGACCCCTACAACAAGCAAGTGTTTCTGTAATTTGGCTTTTCTTTTGCGTACGTTGGAGCAAGTCAGCCTCTACCTCGTTTATGTGAGACACTAGCAGGGACGGTTGGTTCCAAGTTGTTATATATTTGGTGCGAATTATTGGTGTACGATTTTGTAAGACGTATTCGAGGGAGGTCTCACGAGCGATATCTGGAATACGAGGAGTAGACATAAGCTTGACGTTCTGTAAAGCACTCGTGGGCTGATAGGGCACTACCAGCCAATACGATGATGTCCTTCCTGCAAGCTTAATAGAAATGATCTCTCTGTCATCATGACAACTATCGCCATCCCCACAACCATCCCCACCATCATCAGCTTGCAGAAAATTTCGCTCAACGTTGCCATTAAAATAAAAAAACGCCTTGCCCATACCCCATATACGGGTCATTTTTTGAAGAGCATTTGACGTCAAGTTTCGAAGAAAACATAATGATACTGATTTCTCCAATGACTAAAATCTGGACGCCGATTCTAAAATAGAGTTTTCTTTCCATGGTGATGTTTCCGCTCACAGTGACCGCATGGGGGGCGTGAAGAAAAAGATACTTGAGACCAGTCGCTTCTCTGTAGCTTACCCGAACAAATCGCTATTCATTGCAATAGGCTGGAAAATAATGCGATAACAATTTAGCAAAGTCACAAAACTTTATTCCTCCTGAAGCCGCGGGCCGCGTGTATGAGACCCCTTCTCTATAGCAAACATCCATTTCAAGAACACGGCAATACATCTGCCAGGCTTTCTTTCTCACGCACTGACGCAGGCGCGCACTGGTAAATTACCTGGGGTGGCTAATTGTGGACAGCCTCGGCAGCATCGCCTTCAGGCATCAACCCGACTTCTACCGCACCGGCGCCGACGTGGTCAGCACACGGAACACCGTGGAGACGTGCGCGAGGCTTGCCATAAAAATGGCACCGGCCACCAGCGCAAGAATTGTCTTCCAGGCCAGCGTGTACCGTAGGGCTCGCGTAAGTTTATTACGCAGTGAACCCTGCAGAGCGGCAAGCGTGCAAGAAGAGGTGACAGTTAGCATGAGAACAAACAGTGCACTCCAGACAGATTCGTGAATTACGCACAGTGCCGCTTCCGGAAAAAAGGATTGAAACTTGAAAGCCATATATCGCCACGCAGGCCTAATACTTTATTTAGATGTATTCGAGTTTCAGCCACAAAAACTGCTAGCAACGCTCGGCGCAGACCGCACCGCAATGTTTGGGAAGCTTCGCGATTGTTTGAGATCATTTTGTTAAGATTACGCGCAGGACGCGAATGCTCAAGTTTATTCGAGAGCTTACGCGAGCGCCACCTATAACTCTGGAAGGATCGATGACTGCTTCATAAAAGACGACGCGTTACGCCGATGATCAGAATACTCGACGGCCGACGACTGTTCTCGGCGTTATCAGCGTGGAACGTGAACTGCTTCTACCTTGAACTTTCATTTGCGGGCAAAAGCTTGCGCAATAAGGAGTTCCGTATTTCGCAGTCTTGCTGCAGCCTTCTTTGACGTCAGAAGCACGACACAATATGTTCGTAAGTCAATTTTCTAATACATGTGTCTATCAGCAGCAGCAGCAGCAGCAGCAGCAGCAGCAACCTGTTCAGTGTCCACTGCGGGGCGAAGGCCTAGCTCTCCCAGTGATCATAGGTTTACCCCGTCGTGCGGAAGATGAAATTCATTTCATAAGCACTTCTTCATTTCAGAAGCACATCTTACTCTCCGCCGGCTTTGCCCGGGTTTCCCATCTCTTACTATCGATTCAGTCCTCACTGTCCAACGGTTTTTTGTTGGTATTTTAGTCAAAGGTGACTCTTGCGTAGCTTAATGCTGCCTTAATGTTGATGTTATCGGCATCCCACAGTCAGCATTCTGGACTCGGTCACTTCTGCACACTTTTAGGCTTGCGGTTGAACCTTGATTAGCTAGTAGAGTAAAAATTCGGCAGATTCCACGTACCTTGGGAATCGATGTTATGCGAAGCATGCGGAGGGAAGGTGACTGTGTTGTAATTTTTTTATTGAGCGAAACGTTACGAAATGACGCTAAAGGTATGTACAAATGTTGTACACACAGACATATGTTGAACAGTCGCATATGTTTTGTATAACAAGTTGTTTACAAGTGCGTAAGGATGCCAACAGCAACATCGGCATTAGCAACACCTAAAGCGGTAAACTGATATGTAGCGCTTATGCTCGCGAGGATGGTAGCCCTGAAAACTGCAACATATATCAATTTCAGTGGATGGTTAGTTAGTTAGTTTGGTTTTTTATGGCGCAAAAGCAGCTGAGGCTATGCTGCGCCAGACACAAGACGTTAAGGAATGGACGCTGAAATGATGAACTTTTAAAGCTTATTCAACAAATTACATTCTTTTAGGAAGCTTAGCACGTCAGGCAGAGGTACTATAGGGTCATCTCCTAAAAACAAAGCAGGGTGTAAAGGTACGTGTTGTTTGTATAGTTTGCTGAAATGTTTTTGTCTCTGTGTTTCAATGTTGGGACATGTGATTAGGATATGCATAAGTGTTAACGGTTCTTGGCATTTTTCACACGTTGGTTGTTCTTCCTTTGCGAGCAAAAAGTTGTGTGTCAAGTGTGTGTGTCCAATGCGAAGTCGGCATAATATAACTTCGATTCAGTGGATGGTGCTTTGCTACAATTGACGTTAACCCGGCGTGACGGCTGTATCATCGGAGTACATATGTAATGTTTACAAAATTGGATAGCCAGCACTGCAACGACAATTGACGTTTCACAAACATTTGGGTCTATTCGAAAAGCAGTTCTGAGACCTGGCGTGGCTCTGTGGTAGAATACTTGACTGCCACGCAGAATGCTTGGGTTCGATTCCTGTTGGGACCCTGACATTTATTATTTGCATTCGTCCGGTCAATGCTGCTGGTGATGTCAGCTTCCAACGCTCTCGCGTTAAAAGTTTGTTCTCGCCAATGTTTGTTCTCACCGTTCCTGGGTAGTATAAACTGTCAATAACCTGTGGCACATACCCGCATACCTGTGGCACATACCCGCCCGTGGTATGTGGCACAGGGTTTGCCCGAAAGGGTTTGACGACGTACGCGACGGGATTGTCACATTATTCATGTCACGACCAGCGAGTCATATTCGTCAAACCATCTTGCTCTCACATACTAATTTTGGTCTACCCCAAGTTAAAGGGGTGATCACGAGAGATACCCAGACGTAGGCGGCTAGATAGATAGATAGATAGATAGATAGATAGATACGTAGATAGAAACGCTGAAAGTGCTTACAGTACGCAAAAAAATGCTTCGCATTTAATAAAGGTGGCTCACTGCTGGCGCCGGACCACCCGGATAGCCTTTTTGCGGGTAATTCCTTCTGGGTTCGGCCACCTGACTTCAGCACGTCCTTTTTATACCCTGTCCATCGTGCGTTACAGCGAGCGCATTGCTGACGTTCAACGTCAACTTTTCATTGCCTGCGTGTTTACTCAACGGAACCATACATGTTCCTCGGTGTTGACATATGCAAAGTGAAAATAGAACGGGTATGCCAGCCACAGCAGATAGCTATTTCTTGCTCAAAAGGTGATGCACGTGTGAAATTTTCATCTTGTAGGCACAGTTTGCAGATAAGAGGCGAAATGTAACTGCATTACAGCTCTGCCATTAAGGCGTAATACACGTGTATCGTGGTATCGTATATTTATTTTAATTCTCAGTTTTTATGCGCCTCAAGCGCTATAATATTACGTCAGGCGCGCCACAGCAAGATGACTCGGGATTAATTTTGACCTCCTCACGCGTTCTTTGAGTTATCGTGCATCTGGCGGCCTACAACCGAAAATCCAGAACTTTGTCTGCGACTTCCCATCGCGATCCCAGCGGCTAACAAAACTGTATGCATATCGGCGCTTTGATCTGCCACGTTCAATATGAATATTCTCTTTTTTTTTTCGCAGGCGTACATATTAAGGATTGCCAGTGAGCTTCGCGAAACATTCTTGGGTCAATTGCGCTGGCTGGACTGGATGGATAAAGAAACCAAGGATATCGCTAGGAGAAAGGTGCAGTGAACACTTATGTCTTCTTTGTTTTTCTTTCTGAAGCAACAAGCTACCGCACGTGTTGGATTGCGTCAGTCGTACAACGCGGTGCTTAATGCTCATTGAGTTTGGCTGCAGGTTCTTCTGTTGTGTTTCTTGACTTTGACGTGATGTTCCGGTAAAGATAGATTTCGTCCCAATTGCTGTGGTAAGGAAGCGTTATCATTTCACTGGTTCTCTTAGAAGGTACACTCCTGGTCAGCTGAACGTACAGTAAGGTGAGGTACAAGCGAAATGTCAAGCGCTAACTGGGGACTAGGACAAGTCAGGGAACGACACCAGCTCACTTGTCCTTGTCCCAGTTCGCGCTTGAAATTTCACTTATGGTTATGAATTATGTAGCTCGTCATTCCGTCCTACTTCAGTTTATGTCACAGAGTCTTCTAGGCTAAAAGGCGCTTCTCTGTGGTTGGGCGCTATGACATATCCATAGGAACAGAATAAATCCTGATCATTTAGTAGTTTTCGTTGCTCGTCTTTGTACTGATGGAGTGTCAGCATAAGCGTGCGCAGGGTTCCCCTTCAAGGGGGGCCGAAGGTTCGTCGAAGCACCCCCCCTCCCTATTATGTCAATGTATGGGGCTGACTTTGCTCCCACTCCCCTATCGCCCCCCACCTATTATGCCAATGTATGAGGCTGGCTTTGCGCCCCCCCCCCCCTTCTCGCCCCCCGTGCCCCACCCCCGTGCGCACGCCTATGAGTGTCAGGACGAAGATGGAGTCGAACAGCCTTCCTTCCACTAAGTCTGTTATTCCTTCACAGCAAAGATTTCATTTTGTAGAGTTGAATGTTTAACACTGGTCTACATTTCAACACAGATTCAAGCCATGAAAATTGAAATTTCTGACGGAGTCACATTGCAAGACAGGGTAAGCAATACTTATGGAGCAACTTCTAAGTGCCAAAATTGCATGTCTGCTGTTTTGTCTCCGATAGCTGGCCTACGTCCGCCACGATGGATCAGTGGTTACGGTGCTCGGTTTCTGCTGACACAAAGGTTGGGGTTTCGATTCCGGCCGCGGCGGGTGCATTTTGGTAGAGGCGAAATGGTAGAGGTTCGTGTACTGTACGATACCAGAGCACGTTAAAGAACGCCAGATGGTCGAAATTTTCGCAGCACTGCACTACGGCGTCCATCACAATCATATTGTGGTTTTGGGATGTAAGACATCCCAAAGACACCCCAGACATTATTATCATCATAGTCGTCCTACAATAACTATTCAACGTAGAAATTTGATCTGTAGTTAATGGTAACTAAACTTGAGCATCCTAACAGGCGTAAAGTAACGATCGCAGAAGGCAGAAACAAGTGGACAGGACGAGTTCTACACAACTGGAAAATGTTTACGAGTGAAGCAGCGCATGAGACAAGGTACGAAAAGAACGAAAAAACGAAAAAAGACAGGACAACCGCTGCTTTTTTCGTTCTTTTCGTACCCTGTCTCAGTGCGCTGCTTCATGCGCAAACATGAACTATCACCAACTCGCCCAACTTTCAACTTTACTGTACAAAAACTGGAAGTTTACTGACGTAAAACGATGACAATGCACATAGATACGCAGAACCCACAAACAGGTGGAACTCGTCATGCACGTACGGCACAACCACATGTAGCATATATATAGAGCATTATTCATACTGTTTATCTTCTCACCTGTAAATACTCATCATCGCCTCACAACTCATTTTTATTCACACACGAGCCTCAGCCCCTCTGCTCAGATTCAAGCGGTGATTATGAGTATTTACAGGTGAGAGGTTGAACAGCATGAATAGTGCTCACCAGATATATATATATATATATATATATATATATATATATATATATATATATATATATATATATATATATATATATATATATGTGTGTGTGTGTGTGTGTGTGTGTGTGTAGAGTCTGCGCAATGCCAGAGCTTTTGTAATGTCCTGTGATTAAAGGTCCTGGTTTTCGTTTCGGAACACCGCTAGCATCAAGCTAATCGCTTTTACTCTCTGCTTAACAGTCTGGCTTTCACTAATATTTGTGATCAGCAATGCCTATTTGTTCTAAAAAGACATGGCGTGCGAACACTTGTTCCTATTTGTTCTTCCTTCACGTTATTTGTCGACGCATTTCTTATGCTTCCCGGTGTTCTCTTTGCAGGTTGTTGAGCTGTGGCACGCCGAAATGCCTTTCGTTGAAATAGAGCAGAGATTAAGGCAAAGTTTGAAAGCGGAATCACTTGAATTCCTGCTGAGAAATGAGACAGGGGATGAGTGCAAAGGACATGGGTAAGCGCTGCATGTCCTTCGAGCGCAAGTTTCTCAGTGTCGCAGTGACTTGCATGTTCTACTTGCGTACGTGTCTCTATTTGTTGAGTGTTTTCACAATGAACACTACTGACGAAATAATCTTGTTGAAATTCTCGCGTTATTTTTCACCCACCCATGACTTGGACGGCTTAACATCTGACCGTAGATGCCTATAACACCTGGAGATTGGTTTAAGGGCAAATCCTGCAGCATTCACTTGTAACTGCGTCGTCTATCAGTCATATTATTCGCGTTGCTGCCTTCCCCAAATTTAGGCTACAGTAGGACACTCTCGCGGAATGTTTTAACCCACGACACGTACAAAGTGGACGGCGTGCAACCGCTGCATGTGCAGAAGCAGAACATTTCCGTACAGTAGGGTATTGTCTCAATATAGTCGAACCTAGGCTCACAATATGCGTGATCGAAGGGACACCGAGACCCGCTGAAAAGATACCTTTCCCAAGAAAGTGCTAGGAAGGGGTCAAACGTGAAGTGGGGAAAAGACGCGGGCTTGAGAGTGTCCTCCACGCACGTGCTGCACTTTAGCGTTAGCTAGAAAATCAAATGCGAAATAACTAGTCGATCCATGGCCACCTTCGAAAAGGTAGTCCAATGACTTTCGCCAACGCGTGATTTAGTGAACGAGTGACATCTCTTATAAAACGTACTTTCCCCACCCGCTAGTCTATGTAGTCTACCAGCAGGCAGCATGGTCGTCGGCAGGATTTTCTTTTGGAAGGTACAAACGAGTGTTGCATCGCGGCTGGGGGGAGGGGTACAGCACTGGCCTAGCTTGGGTGAGGGCAAGTGCTGGTGAGGCTTGAGGGGGGGCAAGTGCCCCATTTGCACCCCCTGCCGACGCCCATGGCAGGCAGGGCGCACGCTGCCCGTGGCAGGGTTTTGTTAGGCGCAGTTGTGCTAGATGCTATTTTGTTCAAGGTGTTATATGCGTGGCCTAAAGGCTTTTATCAGATTTGCCGACATGGGCCATCTGTATTCAGGTGCTGTGGAGGCCACGAACACTATGGCATTTATCGCACTCTGAGAAAGACGATCACACACGAAAAACAGATAAAGCAGGAGAGAAAGCTCGGCCTTGAAGCAGAGATTTGCAATGTATGTTAACCGGAGACGATACTGTGTTAAAGGCTCCTTCCACCTGTATGACTAAATAACACGCTTTGAAAATAATTCTTAATTGCTCTTGTCTGTTTACCCCCTGTCGCTTCAGAAGAGGAATTATGTAGGAGGGTTAATCGTATGGTGGTTTTTCGGACGTTGAACCGCAATAATTATTAATTATATAGGAGGGCGCTTTAACGACGCCAAAAACACACATGGGGTTTCTCGCACTTGTTCCGTATTGCATGTTTTATCTAATGTTTTGTGCAACAAATTATTACCAAATCGGCCCATAACGAATCGAAGGACTACACATTCTGATATATAGCTCCTTCGCCATTCTTTAGTGCTGCAACTACGTTGAGAGCCTACATGTATCGTATGCAATAGTGGAATAAACCATAAAACAAAAGAATTAGAGCTTTGTATGAAAACTAAAAAAAAACAAGTTTCTTATTGAGGTAGAACTGTAAGGTTATTTTCCTATTGCAGGTTCCGCGACGCCGTTTTCAACCAACGTTCATTACATGCACTGGTGCAATAAGATAGGTAAGGCGCAACAAATTACTGAGGTTTGATTTCGTCAAATTGCACGTTTAAGGCTTATGTGGCCTATTGTTTCGTGCAGTGATCCCAATGGTTATGATTTACAACGCAACGATTCTGACTGAACTTCCTCCGTAAGTATTGGGCTTATTCAATGATCAGTTATGGAAGCCCGAGCATGTCTGTTTCGGACATCCTCGTTTGGTTGACAACACTCTCTTCATGCTGTATCCGCTGTTTAGAAAGCCGCGTCGGCAAGGCATGAGCAAATATTTAACTGCGCTGCAAAGTTACTCGCGCTGGGTATAGAATCGATCTTTTTAGTACAGCATACAGAAATGAAAACGTCAGTAGGAGAAACGGAGAGCACGACACAAGCAGATACGTTGCGCTCACCGTCCGTCCATATGTTTTTGACGCTTCACTTGTACTCAGGCTGGGAATGTGCATCAGTAAATCACTCACTAAGCACGCTCTGTTCAGTCTAGATAACCATAAGCAGTTTCTTGAGGCGCCGGAACGTCGCGAACGAAACAGCACTGAGTCGTTACTTCATCGTAATTGCACGGCCATAACTGAGACGTCGCTGAAAAAAAAGTGCACGTGCCCCAGACAATTAACCAAGCCACGAACACATTTACAGAAGAGCATTCCATTAAAGTCCTGTAACTGTGTTTTTATTTCTTACAGTGTCTACGCATTTAGCACCATAGGCGCTATGATATCGATCAAGCTAATGGAATCCATTATGTTTACAGGTGAGATATTTATCTGAATTTCGCGAGACACAATCCTTGGCACGTGTAAATCGCCAAACTCTTGCATAGCCGCAGCGGCCCTGGACGCTGACGTCGCAACAGAGGGAGGCAGGGCACGCCGGCCCGAAGAGCACGCGAACACAGTTGGGTGCCGACCGAAGGTCCAGGCTCTTATTCAGTGCTTAATATACTTTTCTGATCGAAGGGCACCCCATGGCTAGCGTTGATATGAATAACAATTTTAGCGGGACTATCCCACCCTTTTAATTGGTGTCCAGACTTCCACAGCACAGCAGTCGGTTGCCTGAGGCCCTGGACCTGCTCATGCTGCTTGAATGTACTATCATTGTCGTTTAAGGCGTTCCCAGGGCACAAAAACTACAGCGTAGCGCCGCGAGAGAGGCCTGAAGTAGCTCGCAGCGGCGCTGCCGTTGACCTTGCCGGACTGCTGCCGCCGGAGGTTGCACAGCTGATATCTCCAGTGGAGCTGCTTTAGTGCTTTCGAGCCGTCGTAGTCGCCCAAGCGGTTTAGCAAGAGCTCTTCAACGCACAAACACAAACTGAAACACCCGCAAACCCGCAACGTGCTCGACGATTGGCTGCCATGTTAGCTACCAAGGCGGCGTAGACATTTGGGTGTTCCATTGTCGTTAGACTATTTACTACCTAACACATGTTTAAGCGCCCTACAGCAGGGGCGTAGCCAGATTTTTTTTTTTTTTGGGGGCCTTCTTGAAATGATCATTTTTCGCTCTGTATGCCATGGACGAAAACATATTTCGGAGGGTGGGAGGGGGCACGGGTCCGGTGTGCCACCCCCTGGCTACGCCACTACCCTACAGCATGCAGTTAACTTCGCAGTTTCTCATTCGAGTAGCTGCAGGACCGCCTGCATGAAAAGTTTGCGAAACAGTTACTAAATGAGCTACTCTTTTAACTATACTAATATTAAGAGTTTTTCATTTCAGGTGTAAACTAATGCTGTATATTTCAACCGTAGAAAGCTCCCAGTTGGTGACCGGGATATGACCGGAATAGCTAAAAAGAGCCTATTCGCGCTTCGTTCGTGCATTGAGATAGAGCTCAAATTGCTTTAGGTTGTTTCTATCGCCAGCGTCGATATCGTTTGCGGTCAAGTAGAGCAGGACAAAAAGTTTGACCACATCTAAGCCGTGTTCTCGTTCACCATCACTTCTCGAATTCGCACTCGGTGGAATCCGCCGGCGGTTCTCACGCGGCAACTGCATAGCTGCCGCACGTTGATCTGTGGTCGCACCCTACACGACAGCATAAATTCATATAGTTATGGTCAACTACTTTAAACTTCTCATTACGACTAGAAAAAAAAAACGTTGAATTACTTTGGCACTACGTTGTCTCGTCAGTTCAGTGTTGAGAGACGCATGTGTTGTGCACGAAAGCAAAGTTTATTACGTTTTAATGGTTTTCAACGCAATTGTGACCACTATTTTTTAACTCTGCAGGTGCACATATCAATGACCGAATCGAAATACAATACTGGCATTCGAACGACACCAGGAACAAATTCAGCGATGTGGTGAACTGCACTGCTCGAAACGTTGACGCAATCGCGGATCGAAGTGTCCTACTTCAGGTGAGGTGTGTCGTATGACTGCGTTGCTTGGATGCACCAACATGAAATGTCAAATTAATGCCTCCCGTTACCTCTTCAATCCGCGATGCATAACGGGGCATGATATGGGACGTGCTATGTCCGAAATGAATAATAGCAAGAAAAAGAAGTAACGGAAAAAAAGGAAATGAAGTAGTAAAAAATCCATAATACACATTGATAAAAAGTGATACATATAAATGCGCAGCCAATTTTTAGAACGATCTGTGAAATGCAATACTGTGTTAATTTAATCTTAACCAAGTATTTTATCTGTATACCATCTTTTATTGAAGTTCTTCTCGATAAATTATATGATCGCATATTTTCACTTAGTTCTTTCCTCGTCACAAAAATTTTAGAACTTCTTGCTGGGCGAGTTGTTGCATGTCTGTGGTGGGAATCGTTGAGCATACAATCGGACGAACGCAGGAAGAAAAAAAAATTGCGCTCCTTCCATCTACTCCGTTTTTTTTTTTTTAACCTGTGTTCGTCCGATTGTATGCGCAACGATTTCCACCACAGTCGTCACAGAATATTCTTGGCTGCCGAAGCCTATTGCTTCTCTTAAACCAAAGTGTGCTTCTGTATTAGCTGTGATAAACTTAAAGGCTGAAGAAGGGTGACGTCGTCGGAGATTCGCCGCTTGTATTTTTTTTTTTTTTGTATGACGAACCAGGCGTTGTGGACGTTACGGACGCATCCGATATGGGCTGTACTGCACTTACCTTAGCTCGAGATGACTCGAAGTGTACTTTTGAGATAAAGAAGAAATGCGAAGAGCGCGGCACGAAAACGCTAACAATCAATCACATCCCATTTGGCGTCGTCCTACACGATAGAGTCACTAAATGTGGAGGTCAGAATGCAGAACTTTAGCGCCATCATCTCGTGAAATTTTGGAGATTTCGACATCTCTGTGATGCCGCAAAGCATGAACTCTCATCTGCAAAGGCTGGTTAGCGATAAAAAACACCACAAGCCACGCACTTCCATAGCCGTACGCGTATTCAGACAAACAGAAAAGCACAGCGCACAAAGTTCTGCTTCAAGTTATTACGCAGAAATACAAGCGTTCTTGAGGCCGCTACAGCACGAAGTAAACACTTCATTGGCTCAGTCACGCAGCACAATTTATACTGTGCAGAACACAAGATAAACACGTACGAATAAAACAAGAAAACATCGAGCACAGCTCAAAGCTCTACTGCCACCAAAGGCAAGCACCCCATTGAGTGGCAGATTGCGCTTCCCTCACACGTAATAGGAACGTTAGGCCGGCTTCATGATTTACCGTAGGAATGGAGGGCGTACATATCACCATTAGGTTGCAGTCAACGCGCTTTATTCGCCGACAATCGCCCCACATCGCCCACGGCGAAGCGCCGCTGTGTACATTTGGATTCGTGCCGCCGACCACCTATCAACACTCACGCGGCGACGGTGCTGCCACCTGTAGCCCAATCTCGAGCGAATATAGTTCCCGTATAAACACTCATAGTGCAAGCATTTTATCTTTATAGAAGCTTTTATAAGACACCGATTTCGGCGTCGTACGCGAAAAACGCGGAGTCGCAAAGCGTACAACGATGGCGGCCCTGGAAGGTGGGCGTGTCGCAGGCGCATTTGTTAGCTCCGGCCGTTATCCAATAATCGATGCTCTCTCGCTCGTGGAGTTGTCAATGATCATCCGTTCCTGATATGGCAATGTGATCTTGTACCGAAGGGACATGTAATTTCACGTTGCACACATTTCAGTGTTGCCTGGTTATGAAAGCATGGCTGGCACTCTTGCCTGGAGCAACTGAAATCTTGCGCTACTGAGCACGTGGATCAAAGTCCAATTCCCGACATACAGAAAGGAAAGAGTTAGGATGGAGCATTGTGCACTGCGATCGACAGAAAGAAAGAAAGAAAGAAAGAAAGAAAGAAAGAAAGAAAGAAAGAAAGAAAGAAAGAAAGAAAGAAAGAAAGAAAGAAAGAAAGAAAGAAAGAAAGAAAGAAAGAAAGAAAAACACGTGTATGTCACGCACAAATACAAGTACACACGCAAGGTACCCACTACGCCATAAAGCATGGTAACTTTCACGAAGTACGGAGGCACTCAGTACGCCTTTATTCGTCATTCTGCGGAGAAGCGTGGTGCCCACTCCACACCTGTAAGTCATTATGTGCCCTTTTTTGTGCCGTGGATATGGCGAGGGCTCCTGACTTTTCGTGAGTGTTCTCTGTGATTATTCACTTGATACCGCAGCCGTAGAGGTAGGCAGGAGTACTTCGCTTACGAGAAATTTAGGCGTAAGTCTCTTCGTGAATATGACCTCGCAAGCTTAATTTTTGTTTTGCGTTCTTGCAGATGGACTATCCGCAATTGCTCGAGGAATTGGTCATGATGTCCGGTGGCCTGTCGCTCGCTTATAAGGTACTTCAAGCTTCACGAATATTGATGTCACATGTACATGTACTTCTCACCCGGTGGTTTCCTGTAGGCAGCCATAGCAGCACATTGTCAAATGTTCGCAACCCAATTTCTTCACACGTGGCCATTCATCCTTGCTTAATTTTGAGGTCTTACTATCAAATATCGCATAAATTTTTATTGACGCATTAAGGAAAGCTCAAGTTGACTCCATATCACAGCCTAATAACCTTTGCCTTGATTACTTTTTACTTTCAGAGCTACTTAATATTCATGGCTAAGTATGAAGAGGAATTTGTGAATTCCAACATTCCTGACATGAAGCTCACCTTGAATCAATATTTCTTTCTGCAGTTCGCTATGGTACGTGCTCAAGAATTTAGGCGCGAAATAGCCAATTATTCCGGTATAATCAACCGGACAGCGTGTGCGCCCCACCATTGCTGTTGTTTTGCGAAGAATAGTTTAATGTAGTGCTGTGAAAAAACAGTACGATTAGAACGCATTTTTTTTTACCATCCATAAAGTGTTCCTTATGTGCAAGGTTATATGCTGGTTCATAAACATATAGGCAGCAGAAAATCACAGTCATCCCAAATCAATGTTGCAATAAATATCAAAATACCTACTTTGATCATGTGTCACCTGGTTCACGTTGTCTGCCAACGGTGTTGTTACGATCTCGTAATCTGTCAAACCACCGCCGTTCTTGATTAATGTGCCATGCTGACAGACCTTTCAGTTCCGAACAAAATGATTTGTCATTCACCAGAAATAACAATATATTTCTCAGCACAGAGGCTACAGTATATTTCTGTGCATCATTTCTTGTATTCAGTACAACGGAATAGCGCTGAGCGTCCCACTCGAATATTTTATGCGCTTTCTTGAATAACTCTGTTCTGTTTTGACTCGATGACTAACTACATGAATGAACAAATATAACATAGGTTACCGTAAATCTAAACAGGATATTTGTGTTAAGCGTTTGTGTTCTGGCGTTCAGTGATGCCGCATCAAATCCTTGAACACATTTTTTACTCACCAATGCATACTTGCTACGCAGAACTTTTGCACAACGAAGGCACAAGAATATTACAGCATGCTCAACCAGACAGGCCTGGACAGTAAGCTGAAGTGAGTACAGTACAAACGTATTTTACAGCGAAAGCTGTTAGGAGATCACAACAAGGGCCGATTCTGGCGCCGTAGTTGTCCGCCGCCGCCGCCGGCGTCCGTAACCACTATCGCGCGAAATAAGAAAAAAAATTACGAAAAAATACCGAGGACAGAATGGGAATCCAACGCGGGCTCTCTGCGTGGCAGCCCAGCACTCGAACACTGAACTACGCCGGTGCTTGAATCTCCATTGTAAACTGACCCTATGCAGGCTTCATGTCGGGTAAGGAATCGCGTTAACATGTGTAATAAAGCGTTTTAGAACACTAAAGCAACAACCAGTCGTCACATAGTGCGAATTGCGTAACGAGAGGGTCCTTGAACGCTGCAACCCATTACAAAAGCCTCAGGCATATTCCTTCATCGTCGTCAGCCTCAGCATCAAGAAGGTGCACATGATGCCTTACAAGTGTGTAGCGGGTACCACGCTTTTCCAAAGAATGAAGAATAATGGCATAGTGGACGCTTCCCCACTACACAAAAATTATGATGACTTATGGCGTAGTGGGTACCATGCAAGTGAGGTTTTAGTAGTTGCCCCAAGAGCGTTCAAAAAAGGCTCTAGAAAGGCCGCTCTTCCACCTTTCACTGTGACTGTGCTGCGCGTTGCGCGCAGGCCTGGCGATTTTTTTTCTGCACACATCATCAGCGTCGTTCTCAGCTTGTTTTAGTACACTACAAAACGCAGGTTTCTCCCAATGATGTCTACTTGATACCATCCGGTGCGAGCTGATTCCATTCCCTTCCTGCACACTTATTAATTTCGCCACTCCATCTGACTCTCTGCCTTCCTCGCCTGTGTTTCCCATCCCTTGGTAACCATTCTGTTTCTCTTACTTTCTACTGGTTGTTTGTTCTACTCATTACGAGACCAGCCCAGGTTCATTTTTTTCACATGTTAGCATGTCAACTAAGAGTATGTGCAACCCCTGTTTGTTACCCGGCCCATTTTGCCTTCCCCCGATATTTTAATGTTACTCCCGTCACTTCGTTCCATTGCACGCAGCGTGGTCATGAAATTTTTGTATATTTGCTTTGTTTGTTATCATCCATGATCCGGCCCCATATCTTGGAGCTGGCAGTATGCAGTGATTGTACTCCTTTCGCTTAAAAGGGGCCCTGCAACACTTTTCCAAGAAGCCGTGTAGTGGATCCACTAAAGGAGCGTATTGCCTCCTGAATTCACTGCCGCAAATATTTTTGAATCCGTCGAGTACAAGCGGAGTTACAAAGATTTGTCGCACGCTGCAATTGCATTCTCTCTTCTCTCATCCCGACGAAAGCGCTGGAAGCTAAGCAGGGAGGGATGGCACGGGGGAAAGAAAACACGTCACGCGCGCCTCCTGAGCTTGAGCACTTTTTCTCTTTTTTTTTTCTTCGAACGCACCGCTTTTCAGTGCGACCGCGCGCGCGCACGCGCGGACATGTCACGGCTTCCCGCGGCGGCCCCAGTAACTCCCAAGCGCGCCACCCTCACAAAAATGGATTTAGACAGTCTATGGACTGTTGAAAAATCTATTTAGACAGTCTATAGACTGTTTAAATCAATTTTTAACGGCATGCTTATATCAGGTAATGGCGTGATACTTGGGCCTACGACGCAATGATTTTTGAGTATACAGCATCATATCATTTGACGAGAGACGAGAAAACGATTTATAGATGACTTTGAGAATTTATTGTAAATCCCAGGACGCATGCTGCGCTCTAATATTTGGCTTGCGTGTTTCACGTGAGCCTCGACTACCGATCAGCAGCATTTCCTGACCATGCTCAAAAAGTGTTGCAGGGTCCCTTTAATACCATGGCAGATTTCCTGACAATATTTGGGTGTGCCTGACGAATGCGCTCCAGCTCATTCTTATTCGAGAAATTTATTTTTGGTGATTATGCTCTCCTATTAACACTTGACTTTGTTTTCTCTATTAGTCCTGGCTGTGTTTTCTCCGGCAATTGCACAGAATATTGAGTCTTTAATATAGTTTCCCTTCGAGGTGTTGCGTCCAAGTTGGTTCACACACAGAACTTGCCGTTGACGGGACTGAATCGTCTATAAAAAGAAAATCTTGGCTTAGTTGGAAATGCACTGTAGCATTCTAGGGAAAATAAATTTCGTCGGAATGCTCGGTTTTCGTTCCAACTGTCTCCGCACGTACAGTCGCGGTGAATATTTTACATAGGGAGGGTAGAGTATTTACATAGATGAACGGGAAAGGATGTCTTTTGTTTTTTAACTGTGGCATATCTATATCAAACTATTCATTCTTTTGAATAATCTTAGTCTGGATACCTGATATATTAAGCTACAGGTACTCCACCACCCAACTTGCTGCATCGATATAGTATTATAGAATGCCGAAGGTACTTTAACGTCGTTCTATTGCTCCGATAAATTATGAGGAATCTAAGACAGCAATGCAATGAGATGAGGTTGTGCGTGTGACGTCCTCATGGTGGTGACATGTGACACTATAAAAAGGCACTTCTTCAAATAAATCTCAGTTGGTAGTTCAGCACTGGTCCTGTCGTACTGTGTCTTTCGTCCCGTCTTTCGTGCTGTTTTATTTTCGCAAGTGTCGCAGCAACTTGCCCAGACAAAAGCACTGCTAATGAGAAGAAGTAAGATTCGTCGTACATCGTCGAAATAAAGATTTAATAAGAACGAGAAAAGTTCCTGCACACACGTAGTCACTTGGTGTGATAAGCCCTGATTTTAAGCAAGAAAACTGTACACATACCAGTGTCATTGGATGTAGCCATCACCTTAGCAACAAGTAACTATGACGGTATTTAGGAGCGCGAAAACAGACAAGACACACGAGAAGGACTGAACAGGACGAGCGCTCGTCCTGTTCAGTCCTTCTCGTGTATTTTGTCTGTTTTCGCGCTCCAAAATACCGTCATGGATCAGTACGAAGTCGCCCAAATATCTGTGCTTCTAAACAAGTAACTAGTTGTCGCTCTTGATTCGGAGGCATTTCGTCGTGTTCGTTTTGTGTCATGCCGAAACATGCCTCACTGCGTTGCTAACTTACACGTCTTCTCTTTCGCGCTGCCCATGTGAACTGTGATCACATGCGGAAGTTCCTCACAGTGTTTGTTCAGTTTTGGAATAGTTCAGCACTACGTGCTACGGTTTGAAATAGACCTCTTCACCCCACGCTGGTGATTATTTCGTTTGATTTTTGCTTTGTCTCTTTTTCTTTCCTTTCAGAATCGTGATACCGATGCAGAGCTCGTTTCGAATGTCGAAGGACTTTGTTTGTGCGGATGACAGCGTCCTTGGAACTCCCGACAAGTGCTCTGTTTTATAACATATGAAGCTACATAAAGGCGTCGAAATATATATTTAAAAAAAAAACAATTACAGCGGGAAATCTCAAAAGGGCATCCGAATGAAGAACGTTTGGAATATTGCGTCTGGCATGTGAATTATGTGATTTTCTCATTGACTGATCATATTGGGCAGGTATGTGCATAACACAATAAGTGTCCACTACAATATAAACAAAGTAACTTCGGAAGAAAATATCTCCAGTCCCCCCTTCTTTTTTTTTCGTGCACGGCTTCGCTGCCGTGACCCCGCTCTCGTAACATCGACAGCGCTAATCTCAACGCTATGTAGAGCAGTTTGTCTATTAATCGCCAAAACAATCCTTCTGCCACTGATGCGGTAATTTATGAAACTATATCGGAGGTAGTCCTGCATCAATCACCCTTACTTCTGCTGATTACGACGAGCACGAGTTCTACAAAGACAAATGACAATGCGGGCTTGTTGATATGAAATTTCTAATCAGTACAGTAGTCGAAATAGGCAGTAACACGAGAAAGATACACAAACACACACGCGCACTAGTGCCGTGTGTGTGCGTGTTGGTGCGCCTGTATTGTTACCCCCCTTGATTTGCGCTTCAGTATTAACCAGAAATGCCACAAAGGCGTTGTGACCGGTAGGGTGCCTATGTAATACTAGTCCCATCTAGCGTAAAGTTAAAATTATTAAAATTCAATATGAGTGCTACTGACTAAAACTGGAGATATCTGTTACGGACGCCTTTACAATTCGCTTTAGCAGCTTTAGCACTACGAGAAAATATGAGCGTGGAAAAGACGTACTAAGATGTATAATATATGAACACCCAAACTGCACATATGCATTTACTTTAATAGCATGTTTCTTCAATAGTAATTGCTCTCCGGCCGTTGCACATACACTGACCATTCTTCTACAATGCGCGCACTGTTAGGGATAACGCTGACTACAACTCACCACTTCGTTATTTCACCAGAAATGTAGCAAAAAAAATACGTGCGAGCACGTACAACTGCGAACACATTTCTAGAATTCTTATTCCATAAATATTAAAACACAAGACTTCACTAAATTTTGTTATTTGTTATAGGGGGTGAGAACTTGCGCCGTCGCCCTCTATCGGGCGCGCCTCAATTGCGCGCTAGGTAGGATACCGCAGGCGCGCTCCCCATAGGTTTTGCTGTCGGCGCTCTGCGAAGACACCTTACGGTCACCCTCCAGGACATTTCTGTAAGTACTTGTGATACGAAATATGTTCTTTATCAACATAATAATTTTCGGCAAAGAAAAAGCACAATATAGTTTAAGTCGCTTCTTCGCGGAAGAGGGAAAGCCTTCTTTACGCGGTCACCGCGAAGGAGACCTCTTAACCGCCTTCTTGCGTGAAAGGTAGTCAGTCGCCCAGTGCAAACTATGTGAGCTATCTCATTATAGCTGAATGCGTCTATAACGAAACGGAGCATAACAGAAAGAAGCCTCAAGCCAGCGATCACACGGGTTCGCGGAGACGGACGGCGCTACTACATATATGTCCGTACTGATGGTTTCTCTTTCGCCCCGGCGCGTTTTGGCACAGTGGTGTGAACTTTAGGCCATAACGCATGAGAATTTGTCAGTACACCAACAATTGTTGCGCGGAGGTTACGAAATTTCGTTACAACTTTGACTTCGGTGCGCCTATGACACGTTGAGATGTGCCGTCCCGACCATTCAGTGTTTTCTTTTGGTCTAATCTTGAGTACGTTTCAACTTCGTTTGATAAGTTGCCTCGTACTTCATACTGATGGGTCTTCTCAGCGTGAAATTGCCACTGCTTCCGTTTTTTATTTCAGTACATTCGTTGCCTTTGGTGCTCACACAAAGCGTGAGCAAATGCAATTCCATTTTTTAAAAGGCACAGCCTATTCGCACCCTGAGCTGCATTGTCGTGATTGCGGATGTGTACCCGGGTTCTCTGACACTTCTGTCATTTTCAGACAAGAAAATAAATTAACTAGGGAGGTTGTCGAAGCCTTTCTGATAAAAGGGAAAGGCGACGCGTGCGTCAGCCAGCTTTCACTGAATCTGCTGGAAAGTGAATGTAAAAATTGGGGGGACCCTTCAGCTTCGTCTTTAAGAGTTGAACGCAATAGCGATATTCTGTCCATAGTGCGTACTTCAATCACTTAGTGCATACTATGTAACGGGTAGCATGCTTTAAACCACGAGCAATTATGAGCGCGAAATGTTTTCGAACCTGCTATGCACCCACTGGTCTTAGGGGAATACGCGCAGTAACGTGTGTGCCTTTTGTAATGGGTGGCCGGCTTTGAACCATAATGTCATTCTGATATTCACATGTTCTGAACCCTGATGGCAATGTACGCTTGTTCCACGCAATATTCCTGCGATATTACATGTTGTATTGCGATGCCTGTATACAGGACGCGTGTGTTTGTAAAGCATGAAAGTTATTTTCACTGCATTTCCAAGCAGAGGAAGTTATTAACGCGATAGCGTTAAAGAGCTCGTTTCGCAGAAATTCCGGCGTCGGCGTCGGTGTCGTTGGTTGTGAGCGAAAAATCATCATCTTGTCCGTGACCGAAAAATGGAGAAAGATGCAAATAAAATAAATGATAAAAATTTTCGGGTCCGAGTGAGGATCGAACCCGGGTCGTCTGCGTGGCAAGCAGGTGTTCTACCACACAGCCATGCCTCTGCTTGGAAGTACTGTGAAAATAACTTCGTCTGCTTGGAAATGCAGTGAAAATAACTTTCATGCTTCGCAAACGCAAGCGTCCTTTATATAGGCGTCGCAATATAACATGTGTAAGGAGGAAGAAGAACAATATGCCGTAGTGGGCCACCACCTTAGAAGAAGGACGGAGCGCGAGCTGTTGTTACCCGTGCTGTGATTCTTGTGCCGGTTGTCGCCGCCCGTTTTTAGCGTCCATAGGCCTCCTGCTGAAGTACAACGTGTGTCAATAAACCCCATTTCAGAGTGGTGGAGGTGCTGGGTATTCAACCTGGAACTCCGCAACAGGAGACTGCCCGCTCCCCCAGAAATGGCCGACGAAAACACCCAGCAAGTTACGACCCAACCACCGATGGTCATCGTGCCCACTGCGCTACGCGTGCGCGATCCACCTTTCTTCAACGGCACCGATGACCAAGACGTCGAAGATTGGCTGTCGACATTTGAAAAGGTAAGCGCGAGCAACAAGTGGGACGACCCTTCGAAACTGCAGTATGTTTCCTTCTACCTGAAAGAGGTAGCAAGCCTCTGGTTCAACAACCACCAGTCCGAATTCACCACGTGGGGTGCTTTTAAGCAACGCATTGCCGATGTGTTCGGTCGTCCCGAAGTGCGCAAGCTCCGTGCTGAACAGCGCCTGCGGGGGCGTGCACAGCTGCAGGGAGAAGGCTTCACAAGTTATATCGAAGAAGTGCTCGACTTGTGCAAGCGACTTAACCCTTCGATGAGCGAAGCAGACAAGATCAGACACATCTTGAAAGGCATAGACGATGACGCCTTTCAGATGCTGCTGGCCAAGGACCCGCGGACCGTGTCTGAACTCGCCACTCTGTGCCAGAGCTTCGAGGAGCTGCGTAAACAACGGGTCTTGACACGGCGGCCAGCGGCTACAGACGAAACTCTCGCGGCGTTGACGCTCGGTGGTGAGCACAGCACGCTAATATCCGAAATCAAGCGATATGTTCGCGAGGAAGTGGCTCGACAACTTTCGTGCCTGTCGTATTTACCGACAACGGAACCCACCACTGAGCGTCTCACACCCTCCATCCGACAGGTGATACAGGAGCAGGTCTCCGAGGCATTGCCGTCCGCTCCTCAGACAACACCTGTCGCCGCGCCACTGACTTATGCGGCTGTCGCTGCAAGTCCGCCGCGACCTCTACCTTTGTCGACACGTCAACCTGTGCGAGTACCAACGACGCCCAGTACGCAGCAGTACTACGGAAACCCCTGGCGCACAGCTGACAACCGTCCCATTTGCTACGCCTGCGGGTATCCAGGCCATGTCGAGCGCTTCTGTCGTCGGCGCTTCGCAGCGACCTCGCCTACACCGAGATACCCCGACTACTCTTCCCGGGCCCCGTACGACGCGCAGCAAGAACTGCCATCTCAACGTGACCTATCGCCAGATGAACGTGACCCGCTACACGCCGAACGAGACCGCCGACGCGCTTCCGAGTACCGACCGTTCACTTCCCGTCGTTCACACTCACCACGGCGCAGTTCTTTGTCACCCCTGCGTCGACGACCGAACCCGCTGGAGACGGAAAACTGATTGCCGCAGCTCCGGAGGCACGAGCTGCGTCGTCGTCACACTGTGTAAGTCCTCGCCTGTCCCCCGCCAATGTTATAGAAGTGTTCGTCGAAGGTTTGCGGACTCTCGCGCTCGTGGATACTGGTGCTGCCATATCTGTGATAAGACGAAAACTTTGTCGCTCTATAAGAAAGGTCACGACGCCACCTTCCGGGTTTTCGCTCAGTACGGCGAGCGCGCAACAAATTCAACCGGTTGGAGCGTGTACGGCCAGAATCGTCATTCAAGACGTCTTGTATCACATCGAGTTTCTCGTGTTGGCCACGTGTTCGCATGATGTGATACTTGGGTGGGATTTCTTGTCGCGACACCACGCCGTCATTGACTGCGCTCGTGCTATGGTGGAACTTTCCGTGTTTTCTGATGCCCCGTCTGCCGACACAGAACGACCTCGTGTCGGCAAGCTTGTTGTTGCCACTGACACTACCGTTCCACCTCTTAGTGCCATCATAGTTCCTGTCCACTGTACTGAGTTTTCGGGCACTACCGTTGTATTCACGCCATCTGACGTTTTCAGTCGCCGCCATAGTACATCGCTGCCATTTGCCGTTTTACCGCCTCATCAGCATGGGACTGGAATATTTGTTTGCAACCCCAGCTTATGCCCTCTCACATTGCATAGCAACGAGACGCTTGGCCACGTCCAGCCTGTCGACGTCAACGCTATCGTGCCGATTGAGTCTCGCGAAACTGGCCCAAACCTTCCGTTGAACGCTGTGACTCCTCGTTTTACTGCGGATGACGTCTGCTCGGATGTATTCAATCGCTCCATCGACAGCGCGCTCCCTCAAGAGCAACGCGCACAACTTATCGCGCTTCTTCATGAGTTTAGACATTCGTTCGACTTTCCGCAGAAGCCGCTGAGTCAAACGAACACCGTTGCTCACAGTATCGACACTGGAACTCACACTCCTTTACGACAACGCCCCTACCGTGTATCAGCAACGGAACGTAAGCATCATTGCAGAGCAAGTGAATGACATGCTTCAGCACGGGGTCATTACGCCTTCCTCAAGTCCGTGGTCTTCACCTGTAGTGCTCGTACGAAAAAAAGATGGTTCAATTAGATTTTGCGTGGACTACCGACGCCTCAACAAAATTACGCGGAAAGATGTCTACCCTCTTCCCCGCATCGATGACGCCATCGATTGCCTACAATGGGCCGAATACTTTTCTTCATTGGACTTGCGTTCAGGTTATTGGCAGGTTCCGATGGCAGAATGTGACCGTCCTAAAACAGCGTTCGTTACGCCAGATGGCCTATACGAATTCACAGTAATGCCATTCGGTCTGTGCAATGCGCCTGCAACGTTTGAGCGAATGATGGACACCATTTTACGCGGCCTAAAGTGGCAGATATGTTTATGTTACCTCGATGACGTTGTTGTCTACTCCCCAGATTTTCCTACACACGTCGACCGTTTGCGCACGATTCTTCAGTGCCTTACCAAGGCAAACCTTCAGCTCAATCTGAAGAAGTGCCGTTTCGGGGCTCGCCAACTCAATATACTTGGCACGTGGTCTCAAAGGATGGAATACTTCCAGACCCGGACAAACTTCGTGCGGTCGCAGAGTTTCCAAAGCCGACAACACTCAAAGAGCTTCGGAGCTTCGTCGGCTTGTGCTCTTATTTTCGACGTTTCGTCCGTAACTTTGCATCGATAATAGCCCCACTCACGAAACTACTTGCTGGCCCTGCTAACCTTTCCGATTGGACCCAAGCATGTGACGACGCCTTCGATGCACTGCGCCAGCTGCTTACGTCACCACCCATTCTGCGCCATTACGACCCCACTGCTCCGACCGAAGTGCACACTGACGCTAGCGGCGTCGGTCTTGGCGCAGTACTCGCACAACGTAAGCCCGGCATTCCAGAATACGTCGTCGCATATGCTAGCCGCGCACTCACGAAAGCGGAAACCAACTACTCAGTCACCGAGAAAGAGTGCCTCGCAATTGTGTGGGCATTAAGCAAGTTTCGTCCTTACTTGTACGGACAGACTTTCGACGTCGTAACCGACCATCACGCACTCTGTTGGTTAGCTTCTCTAAAGGATCCTACCGGTCGCCTTGGACGTTGGGCCCTTCGCCTACAAGAATTTGACATTCGAGTCGTCTACAGATCTGGGCGAAAACATTCCGACGCGGACGCACTCTCTCGATCACCAGTGCCATCCTGTGAAGACCCACACTCAGCAGCTGACTTTCCCATCACTGCCATCGCCGTCACGAGCATGTCATCCGAGCAGCGGAAAGAACCGTGGATTGTCTCTCTCTTTAACCTCCTTTCCGACACTTCCACGTCTACGTACCCTCGTGCTCTTCGTCGCCAAGCCGCACATTTTGCGATACGAGACGCGCTATTATATCGAAGAAACCACCAAGCGGATGGTCGTAAATGGCTCTTGGTTATACCAAGCCACATGCGATCTGACATATGTGCGTATTTTCATGCTGACCCGCAAAATGCTCACGCTGGCGCGTTGAAGACGTACCAACGGCTCCGCCAGCGTTACTACTGGCCTGGCATGTACACGTTCGTCCAAAAATATATTCGATCTTGTCCATTGTGCCAACAACGCAAGTCATTTGCCCATTCACCCGGATTACTGCAGCCTCTGCCGTGTCCGGCACGCCCTTTCGACCGTGTTGGCATCGATCTATATGGACCGCTCCCTTACACCGCGGCTGGAAATCGATGGGTCATCGTCGCCGTAGACCATCTAACCAGATACGCGGAAACAGCTCCGCTACCTTCAGCTGGTGCTCGGGACGTAGCCAACTTCATCTTGCGACGATTCATCCTGCGTCACGGTGCACCGCGCGAGCTACTCAGCGATAGAGGGCGTGTGTTTTTATCCGAAGTTCTTCAAGAACTTCTTCGCGCGTGCCGCACGGTTCACCGCACCTCTACAGCTTACCACCCGCAGACCAACGGTCTAACTGAGCGCTTCAACCGAACGCTGGGAGACATGCTCGCGATGTATGTCAATTCTGACCAGTCAAACTGGGATGTGGTACTCCCATTTGTAACCTATGCATACAACACCGCGACGCAGTCGACAACAGGCTTTTCGCCTTTCTTTATTCTATATGGCCGTGAACCATGCGCCACTCTTGACACCATTTTGCCGTATCGTCCGGACGCTTCCGAATTCAGCCCAGTTTCTGAAATCGTACAGCACGCTGAAGAGTGTCATCAGTTGGCGCGTTCCTTCACCTCGGACAAACAAGCCCTCGAAAAAGAACGCCATGACCGCGACCAGCAAGTCCAGACTTTCGCCGTAGGCTCACTCGTCTGGCTCCGATTGCCCTTCCACTCCTCTGGCCTGTCGTCCAAGTTTGCCCCGAAGTATCGCGGTCCTTACTGCGTCGTGGAACGTCGCTCTGATATAACGTATGTCATTGAGCCAGTCAACCCATGTACAGACAGGCGCCGCCTTGGTCGCGAGACAGTCCATGTCAGTCGCCTCAAGCAATATCACGACCCCTTCCTTCTGTCGTCACCATGACTCGCCAGGATGGCTGCCCTTTGTCGCCGGGGTGTTGTAAGGAGGAAGAAGAACAATATGCCGTAGTGGGCCACCACCTTAGAAGAAGGACGGAGCGCGAGCTGTTGTTACCCGTGCTGTGATTCTTGTGCCGGTTGTCGCCGCCCGTTTTTAGCGTCCATAGGCCTCCTGCTCAAGTACAACGTGTGTCAATAAACCCCATTTCACATGTAATATCCCAGGAATATTGCCTGGTACAAGCGTGCATTGCCATCGGGCGTCAGAATGTGTGACTATCATAACGATTTCATAGTATAAAGCCAGCCACCCATTACAAAGGGGCATACACCTTACTGCGCGTATTCCCTTAACACCACGTAGTGGGTGCACAGCAAGTTCGAAAACATTTCCCACATTTGCTGCGCATAATTGCTCCTGGTTTAAAGCATGCTGCCCATTACATAGTATGCACTAAGTGATTGAAGTACGCACTAGGGACAGGATATCGCTATCGCGTTCAACTCTTAAAGGCGAAGATTAAGGGTTCCCCAATTTTTTATATGTAATTCCAAGCAGAAGCGTGGCTATGTGGTAAAACACCTACTTGCCGCGCGGACGGCCTGTGTTCGATCCTCACTCGGACCCGAAAATTTTTATTATTTATTTTATTTGCATCTTTCTCGGTTTTTCGGTCACGGACAAGATGATTTTTCGCTCACAACCAACGATGCCGCCGCCGACATCGACGCCGAAGCCGGAATTTCTGCGAAACGAGCTCTTTAACGCTATCGCGTTAATATACTGCAGAAATCTGGCGTCATACCAAAGTGACTTTTTGGTGTTTTTCGTGGGCTTTTGTGAGCCGTCTGCGCAAGTGTGTGCGCATGTGCGCCTTCAACCGTGGTTTTCCTTTCCCACTCTTTTTTTTTGTAATAAATTCAGTTTCAAGTTAGCCCTCGTTGTGTCAACTCTTTTTCGTATGTCCTTGTTTTTTGGCGCTTTGAAGTTGTTACATGAAACCCTTTCCGCCAGACAGGTGTGGCACATAGCCGTAAACAGCGGTGGGTATGTGCCACAGATATGCGGGCATGTGCCACAGGTGACTGACAGTTTATATCTACCCAGGAACGGCAAGAACAGACATTGACAATTTTAACGCGAGAGCGTTAAGAAAAAAATGCCCCCCCCACCTCCCCGAAGAGAATCGTGAGGAAATGCGAATGCATTTCGCGCGCGCTTCACTCCATTTATATATGGTGGTTGTGGTTCGAAGAAGGAAAAGGCGCCTAATTTTTGCATCCCGGTCGGGAGCACGGCGCAGCGCCTGTTTTTTACATTTCTTAGCGAACTTCGGCGACTTTGAGCGTATCTATCTATCTATCTATCTATCTATCTATCTATCTATCTATCTATCTATCTATCTATCTATCTATCTATCTATCTATCTATCTATCTATCTATCTATCTCGCCGCCTACGACTTTGTGCTCTCCCGGCCGTATCATATATCGTAAATATAACTTACTTCAAGATTCTATGAAAATGAGGTTACCAGTTGAAGAATATGGTTATCTTTCTTTTTCTTGTGATGATAAATGGTGCCCCATTCGTAAATTGGAAGTGTCCCTCACAAAGTTTCGATGCCGGATTCCTCCTCTTGATTTTTACTTATACAGGTCTCGTCAGGTGCCGTCTCCTTTATGCTTTTACTGTACAGAGCCTGAAAACATCGATCACTGCTAGCCATAGGAAAAAAATATTTCGGAATTTTATTCCGAAAATAAAGAATTTCTCTTAATTCTGAAAATATTCTTTCCTTTGGGGCTTCTTCTCTGGGCCACAGCAACAGGAACGTCTGCACTGCCGTCTGCGAATTTTTTAGAGACACAAGAAGAATTCCTTGTTAAGATTTTCCCAATCAAAATTTATTACTTTGGACTTTTTTCTCACTAATTTGATAATAATTTATATTATAGTCTATACTTATATATTCCCTTGATGACCGATTAATTCATTTTCCTCCATCAAAATGTCAAATTTTTCCTTCATATTAACCGCCGGTTTAATGACCAGTCCTCTGTAGTGGGTGCGAGCCATTTGAAAAGGGACAAGCAAGCAAGGCTCCCGCGCATTACGACGTTGTCATGTTATCGGCGCTTTGATCTCCTCCTGGGCCAATGCAGCGTCGAAAGAAAACAAAATCTGCCAAGGTAAGCTAGACTGCAATTCAGCGTTGCTTTGCCGATTCCTGAACGAACTGCCCAACGGGCTATAACATCTCCGCGCCTTGCAGTGGTATGACTGACAGGCTATCGTTGAATAGCGATGATATTAATCTTGAAGTACAGGCTATAACTGTGCGTCATTGCTTCACATCCTTCAACATGTTACTCGGACAGCACCGCATTACAAGGTGTCGATGGAAGAGGTGCATTGTCGTCGTTTGTGAAAGGGAACACCTACAGCGGCTGCGTACCGCGCTGTCAACCGACAGCTAACGAAAGCACGCCCTCTTCTGACGTCATCTATTGGCAAACAAAAGAACTACTCATGGCCGGTGGAGAAGTGCAGTTAGATGACGTAGCTTCTCCGCTCGCGCAATGGGCGATGCATGCAGCGCGTCCTCTGCTGTCAACAAATCGAGCGTGGTGCGCCAGCACGGCGCGAGCTGCAGGCATCGCCTGTTGCGCAAGCGGAGAGGCAGGGTAATCTAACAACGCTTCTACACCGGCCGTGACTAGTTATTAGATGCGAAGCAGCTTAGAGCGGAGTTCAATCCGGTGGTGTGCCGCCTGACCACCCTTACTGCGCATGCGCCGACTCTCCCCACTCTTCTCGCGTGAGCGCGAGGAGGTGGGAGGACCCTCTCCTCGCGTGAGCGCGACGAGGCGGGGTGGAGGAGGTGACGTGATCGCTGCCTACGCTTCGTTTCTCCTCTCCCGTTTCTCTCTCTCCGGCGCAGCTGTGCGCTCGTATATAATGCGACGCGCGCTCGCTCCGTTGCACTCTCCATCGCAACGGCGCTGTGGATGTCAACGTTGGAGCCAGTTGTAGCGGCATCGGTAACGTAAGCTGTGACAGCAGCGCAAGCAGCACCGCTGATACACAACTCCACACACAAATCAAACATACACGGAAACATACAAATGGAAACAACAAATGGAAACACAAGTGAACACCAGTGCTGCTTCGCATCCCCACATGGTTCCCTTTAGTGGGAGATGGTGTAACTTTTTTTTGTTTGCCAATAGATGACGTTAGAAGAGGGCGTGCTTTCGTTAGCTGTCGGTTGACGAAGCTGTATGCAGCTTTACTGGCCAAGATCCGGCTACCGACTGCTCGCTGTCCGGGCTAGTGCGGGCGCGTCAAACATTACAACGCGCCCCACGCTGTTCTTCGTTCTTCTCTGTCCCTCCTTGCAGCCGCCAGCTCCCCCGCAAGATTTTCTTGGGTCTAGCTGCTTTAGTCCTGACTTTTCTCGACACGTAGGCAAATCTGGCATACAAATTGATATGAATCGATACGCTGGGATCCGCAAGCACGTAGGTCGTGTCCGGGTTTCGCCACGTATTACAAAACTCTTCCCTCATGTGGGGCGCGAAATTACGTGGTTTCCTGAAGCGTTCCGCCGTTTATTCCACCGCGTGTCACAGCGCCCTCTTCTCTTGCGAGACGTGGCTGATTGGTAGCTTATCCGGTTCACAGGAAAGGCACCTTAACAAAACGCGAGGAATGTTTAAAATCTATTAGTAGCGTTTTTCACGACAATCTTAGTTATTTTCTACCGGAACGTATTTTATGTCTCGGTATTTTAACTGTTAAAACCGACGGCGAAAAGTCGTTATTTTCTTTACCCCTCCCCTGCCTGAATAAAGTACCTAACCAACTAGCATCGATCCAGGCCTTTGGTGTTATAAATGCTTACACCCGGCGTGGCAGCTTAGAGGCTAATGTAGCGCGCTCTTCAGTGCGAGGTCTTGCGTTCGACTCCCAGCCACGGTGACCGCCCTTCGATAGTGGCGGATTCTCAGAACACCCGCGTACGGCGCTGCGAGGTTGAAACGCCATACTCGGAGCGCGTGGCTGCTTGCGGTAAGGGTGACAGTGAGGGCGAGAGCGTTCGAGACGCATGGCGACTACATTCGGTAGGCAATTCCGTTCGCTCTGTAGTTCTTCGTGGCGCCGTCGGTGCGCTGCTTGCCATGGATTCCTAAGTCTACTTGAGAAGGTGCCCACTCTTTCCCGGCCGCCTTCGTAAGAAAGATAGGAAGCTCCTGCTTGAGAATGCAGAATCTCAAGTACGATTTCCAGCGAAGCTCTTTGTTTCGAACACACCGTCGCAATAGAAACTTTCGTTCGGCGAGATTCAGTAAAGAAGAACAATGCACATGCTGTGGGGAAGATAAGGGAACGGCGGAGCATGTTTGGATTGAATGTGGAGATATCCTCCCAGGTGTACGTTAAGGCAAGAGCCTACATGAATCCTTCAGTTTTATGGACAACAATGGGTACTTAGATTTAGATACACGTTAAAGAACCCCAGGTGGTCTAAATTTCCGCATCCCTCCACTACGGCGTCTGTTATAATCATACCGTGGTTTTGGGACGTTAAACCCCAGATATTATTATTGGACAACAATGGAAAGCTGAGCGCGCCCACGATAGAAATACGTAAGAGACGGTTAGTGTATTGGATTGCCGAAAATTAGAGAACGGAAAAAAAATTGATAGGGGAAAAAGTAAGGACCTTCTGCCAGAAGGGGCAGAGAACAGGGCTGTGAATTTACGTTTTGGTTTTCTATAGTCAAATATATTTAATCGAATTAGACAAGGCATTGGGCCAACTTTAAAAAAAATCACAGCTTATCCACGGAGTGAATGATGATGAGTGGGCGAAGCTTTGGAGGTTCATCGGTAAACCGTGAATCTTCCGTGAATTTTCGTCCAGTACATCATCAAAGACGTGACAAACACTGTGTGTACATATACAAGAAATTTTATTTATTCGTAAATGGTAGCTAGACGTGGCTTCCGGTCCCCCCCTCATTATAACGGCTTTATGGTCGGTGAAGTGGAGGGATAAGGGTTCTTATATGGCTCCGTAGAGGATTCCTAGAGAGGAGAAAGGGGGGTGAGCGTAGAGGAGAGAGAGGAGGAGAGGACGCACATCTGCTGTGGGGATGTGGAACACGGACGCCGCTCCGTAGAGTAGAGGATTCCTAGAGGACAGAAAGGGGGTGAGCGTAGGAGAGGAGAGAGAGGGGACGCGCGCGCCGCTCCGTACAGTAAAGGATTCCTAGAGGAGAGAAAGGGGGTGAGCGTTGGAGAGGAGAGAGAGGGGGGAGGGGACACGCATGTTCTGGAGGGGTGTAGGACGCGGGCGCCGCTCCGTACAGTAGAGGATTGCTAGAGGAGAGAAAGGGGGTGAGCGTTGGAGAGGAGAGAGAGGTGGAGGGGACGCGCATGCTCTGGAGGGGTGTAGGACGCGGGAAGGAGGGATGGACTAAGCCCCCCGCAAGCACATCCAAGCAAGATCAAGGAATGGAGCCAACCTGGGCGACAGACACCACCTGCCTAGCCATTGCTAAGCTGCCCCTCTATGCTCTCGGCCATGACTCTAGTGACTGTAGTGGTGGTGGACGGCCTTATTATACTACAGTGTTCTGCTTGACATAGATGGCCACACCGCCTGCGGGACGCTCTGCTTCCTCGGTGCACACGATGGGAACTAGAGGTGATCTGGAACGCGCTTATTCTTCATGGTCATCAGCGTCATCGTCATCATTATCACGAGATACTGCCGGTTACGCCTGACGCGGGACAAGGTTAGACTAAGAGGAGCTTCGCCCCTAAAAGAAAAAAAAAGACGGGGATTGGAGGTTTTTTTTTTTCTGCTTTTGTCAATCCTGGTAGCATACATGTCACCACCCCGCTCTAAAGGGGACGCTCATAGCATCCATCCATACCTCCATCAAAACACTACGCACAAGTGCCACGCCGCGCGAAACGGCTGGAGCTGGCGCAGGAGTGTCACGAAGGATTGCAGTGATGTGTTGGATTCACCGGAAACTACAAAATGCACGAATGTTTACAAGATGCAGCCACCGTGCGTCACGAAGGCTCTCACCCTGACAGTCATATTGACCGCTTAAAGCCACGCGCTCCGAATATCGCGTTTAAGTGTCCCACAGCTACTTAGCTTCTGGTGCACCTTAAAGAAGCGCAAGGGATCAAAGTAACTCGAGAGTCCCACACTGCGGCGTGCCTCCGCCATATTATGAATTTGATATGTCAAACCACACTGCTAAATTGTGATCTTTTGTTAATAGACTCCCGCTACTGCTTCGCAGATTTCAGCAGGGGACTGCGAATCTGGCAACAAAGACTCCGAGGTATCGGGAGGTCAGCGAAATCGACGACCTTCGGGAGACGCCATTGCCGGTGCGGCAAATGCTTCCTCATGCGGTCAGCAGACTCCGCGTGGCCATGCCGTCAACGGTTGCACGCGGCTCCGCCAGTTGCTGACCAACCTCGCGCACCTACGCAACTTGGTGCAGCAGGTCGCCGACGACAGGCTCTGGGTTCAGAACCTCAAGAACGAGGTCCTTACGCTTCAGGACGAGAACGCGCAGCTGCAAATGGCGCTGACTAGGGAACTTAGGGAAGGTGCGCACTTTTTCCCGGCCGTCTTTGTAAGAAAAGATGGGAAGCTGCGGTGTGAGAATGCAGAATCTAAAGTGCGATTTCCAGCGATAATAACATGTGGGGTTTAACGTCCCAAAACCACGACATGATTATGAGAGACGCCGTTGTGGAGGGCCCCGGAAATCTTGACCATCTGGTGTTCTTTAATGTGCACTGACATCGCACAGTACACGGGCCTCTACCATTTCGCCTCCATCGAAATGCGACCGCTGCAGTCGGGATCGAACCCGCGACCTGCGATTTCCAGCGAAGCGGTACGTTTCGGGCAATCCGTCGCATTAGAAACTTTCACTCGGCGAAATTGACAAATGCCCACTTTGGTGACCTTTGCAACTTTAACGCTTTCGGTGGTGACACGGAATTCGCGGGTTCGACCCCTGCCGCCGCGACATAGTTCGATGGAGGCGAAATGCTAGAGGCCTGTATACTTCGTGATGTCATTGCGCGTTATAGAATACCAGATGGTGTGAATTTCCAGAGCCCTCCACTAGGGTGTCCCTCGTAAATCATGTCGTTGTTTTGGGACGTAAAACATCAGATATTTTTATGATTATTAACACTGTTATTAGTATTATTATTGTTTTTGTCGTTGTTCACCGCGGCGGTCGCATTTCGGTGGAGGCGAAATGGTTGAGGCCCGTGTACTGTGCGATGTCGGTGCACGTTAAGCAACACCAGATCGTCTAAATTTCCGGAACCCTCCACTACGGCGTCTCTCACAATCATATCGCGCTTTTGGCACGTAAAACCTCAGAAATAATAATAATAATAATAATAATAATAATAATAATAATAATAATAATAATAATAATAATAATAATAATAATATATTACTATTATTATTATTATTATTGACGCTTTCGCGCTCTAGGACTAATTGAAGAAAACGCCGTAAAAGTCACTCACACGACTTAACTTAACCGCGCATGGACTTCACTCATAACGTTGGATTTCTTTTTTTTTTTTCCGGAGTGAAATCTATCCCCTTTGTGAAAAGCACTTTCAAAGATCAAAATCTTTTAATTTCTCCGTTGGCGGTCTCGAAGACAAAGTTGTCTGCAATATCTTTTTTTTTTTACCTTTTGTCACAGGCAAGGAGAAAACTCGCTGGTTATTTCCTAATTATGAGGCTGATGTCACGTATTCCTGATTGCTTCGTTATGGCTACATATAGCCTAAGACGTATAATGAAGATAAATTAGGCATTTCAAATTTTGCGCAGCGCTGGTTCGGCGTCCTGCTTTTCCACCTTGTGTTCTTCTCGCGTTGTGCAGTTGTTACCTCGAGTTCTTAAGTAGCCGGAAGGTACACTTTTTCAGTACACTATGGAACCACAACGAATTCAAGAGCTCGGGTGAACAGACTATACGTGTTTCGGCATTTAGTGATGTATTGTCTGCGCATTGTATCGCCTCTTTCTCCCACATGGGCCCTGTTTCCAATACGACAACATACCAACTAGATCAGCTTAGAAGCCTTGTGCATTTCGGTTCCTTACTTATAACGCGCAAGACACCATCACGTGCAGCACTCACGGATTGAAACGAGAACAGTATACACGTACTTTCGTTTCACGCGTATACGGTTCCTGTCATACTGGGGTAATTTACATCAGAGCTACTTACATAAGAAACGTTTACATCACAGCCAGCATTACTTTTAACGGCCAGGTTTGCAGTGGCATGGCGCGGTTATCCCGAGCAATTGCTCATAGCAGTCCTCTTTAAATAATGATCTCGCGTTTCAATCTGTGAGAACCATACATGTTTTGACGAACATAGGAACCGTTGACGAACATAGGGACCATAACACGTCATCGGTACGGCCTTTCCAAACGCAGTCCCTCTGGAACGAAACGGAGGGGAGAAAGAGGCCGCCCGGCATGTCGCCTCCACGGCCGGTACCATGGCCGTCCCTGCACCACGCCGGACACTCCCAGCACGGGGTCCATCCGGCGCCGCCAGCTGCCGTCCCGCTCTACATGGACGAAATCATTAATGCGGGCGTAATGCGTAACGCCTCGACTTTCCATCCGTTCATCATGCCATGGAACGTGAACGAGAGCGACATCCCATATTTTGAAGATTTCGAAGAACTGCAACAGTTCATTTCCTACCGTGAGTTCCTCACCACTTACTTCGGCACTGGTTCTCTCCAATCTGAAGTCCACAGAGAGAGAAGTCCGTTGAATTTCTCGTTAAGCAACTACGGTGTTTTAGTGCATAATATAGGCCCAGAGACCCGGAATCCCGCATGTGTAGCGATCTCGCAGCCCCCTTTTAAGGTGCTATCCTGCCACGTATGGAGTGTCCTCTGCTTTCTGGAAGCTGCCAACCCAATTCAGTGGCATGACGATCCGTTAGCCTGTTTCATAGGTCAGGCTTCTGCCCGTTATTGTAGAAAGGCAACTACATGAAGACTACTGCTTACACGGTTTGCTATTTAGGTTAGATGAAGCGTACAGGAAGGCACAGTATGACTCAGTTTCTGTGAAGAGAATTGAGCTCAGATATGCCGAATGTGTGCAACAAGTGTACGACTATTCGAAATAGGCGTTGGTGGTTACTTCATGGGGACGAAGAACTGGTCGGAAATAGTAACCAGGAAAGTCAACTGTTCACCCGATCGAAAATTCGTCACCAGTATCCGCTCTTCTCCTAACGTGCAATGCATCGTTGGTTAACTTCTGCTTTCTCAGAAACTTAATTTCCGCAATCGATTCATCGACAAGTACGCGTACAACGTACGCGTATACGTACTCAAATTCTGGAACCCGGCGCCGCAGGTGGTTCATCGCCCATCGAAAACTGCATCGACGGATACAGCGCCCTGCCCTCGCTCCTGTCTTCCGGCGGGGCCGTCGAAGCCCTGGGCACTGATCCACCCATACACGCTCAGCGCTTCCAGAGTGAACATCGCCAGTGCCAGCAAGCGGAGCGCGAACAGCCGCAGTTGCACCGGCAGCTTGAACTGGGTGAGCACGAAGAGCAGGTGGCAGAACGACCGGCGCCGCGACACCAACAGCAACACCAATTAGAGCGTCAGCAACGGCAGCAAAAACAGCGGTTCCTTCTGCAGCAACAACGCAGCCTCTTTGGTTACCCGCGCATGCGCCGCCAGGAGCAGTCGGAACCCGGTCGCGCCGCAGCCAACGACGCTGAGCAAGAGCAAAGGATGGGCCAAGACTGCGGCAGCCAAGGCGATGACGTCACAGATTCCAACCAACGTAGCGGAAGTAACCCGGCATACCTGGAGTACGAACAACTGCCGCTGGACTGACGAAGAACGCGTCAGATAACCTGCTGCTTCCGCGGATATCTGAATGTCATGTCCAACTGTCATCACATGGCACTACGCTCGGCTTGCAACGTGGGTGGGTTTCGGTTACTTGAACCGCATAAGGCGCGAGAAGCGTCTGGAGTTGCTTGCGCGAAGCATTTCGCCCCGTCGGTACATTCAAATCAAATCAAATCTTTATTTCCACCGTGTACAATGTTACAGATGGAGGACAACAGAAAGAAAAAGCTGCCGAGAGGCGCCTTGAATATTCCGCAGTCACATGTGGCTTTGCATAAGTAATGTTGTTAGGCTGTTTGTTAACCTGTCGAGTGCCGGCGTAGCAGTAGCGCCCCATTTTAGAATAACAAGCAACACTGACTTTTGTGAAAGCACCTTCTTCCACTTAATGTGTGTCCGCTGTTAGAATTGTTCAAGAGTTAACTGTGGCAACGACTTTAAACACAAGGTGTAACTGGGCCGCCGGTAGCACGTAAAGTTGGCTTCTGGAACACCCTGCTCCTTGGAGTACGTGTTCGTTTGACAGATGTCCGTTGCACAAATCATTGAGCGAGCACGGTTAGTGTTCTTAGGACGCGTGCTTCCGCGTAGTTATACAGAAAATGCGTCAAATTTTTTTTAGTTCTCATTGTATCTCAGACGGATGTACAAAAGCTCAATTAGTAACGTATGGTCGCACGAGGCTTATATTATCTGACGTTCCCCGTGATCCGTTTGTGAACGTTCTTTCGTTCCGAGCAGCACGTCACATATTTTATTTGCGTAATTTTCTACGACGTAAGGTTCTAAGCTTTTGATACTATTCCGCCCTCGCTAATTTCTTCGTGGCGTGCACATAGTTTCGCAAGCCACGATGAAGCTTTATTTAATTACTAAAAAAAGTGCATGTACTTGTGGCGACGTACTCGGAAGAGCCACTGTACGTAGTTCATGCAAATATATTTCAGAACGATGTTTCGTTAATGTCGAGAATAGGCAGATTTGCGGCACCGAAATTCATGCGACGATGAGGTAGTACATCTTTACGCAACTTCAACGATTTTGAAGAATTTCGAAGCTTGTTTTGGTAAATAAAAGGCCACTAATGTCTATATTAGATTGAATAGTACTACTTGCACGCCGTATGTATTTTCCATCCTGCCCACAAGGCGCTGCAGCTTGAAACCACAGCAGGAAAACGCGCATGAGGCGGCGGAATTCAAACTCGCGTATCCACTATCCGAAGGAGAGCGTCTTAACCACTCGGCTATCCAAGCACACTGACTGAACATAGCATAGCCTTGCATAGTATCATAGAGCAAAGGGGTAGAAATGGAAAGTGAAGGTGAGCAGGAGGAAAAGGAGCTGGGCAGAGAATAGGGCATAGCATATAAAGAATGTGAAAAAGAAATAGAAAGAAATGGCGAAAGATAAAGAGAGAATCGAAGAAAGGAAGAAATAGAGAAAAATATAGAAAAAAAAAAGGAAGCGCGCGATGAATATAGAGTTAGACAAACATAGGAAAGAAAGAGAAAGAAGGAAATTGAAATAAACAGAGACAATGTAGAAAAACAGAGATAAATCAAGAGAAAGCTAAAAAAGACAAAGAAGGCCGCCAAGCTCTGCAGATATATACAGAGAAATATAGAAATAGGTTGGCCAGCGAACGGCGACGGGCTCGTGTTTCGCTGTGCCAAGCTTTTCGCGACTTAGTGCGAACTTCCCGCAATTTCTTTTAAAGGCGAAAGCCTCAGACGTTTATATTACAACGTCGTGTGAGGTTGAGAACACATGGTCCAAAATAAGTGAGTGCGCGTGCTGCGCGTGTACTTCGATGACTTCATGTTTGCGGCATTCGCATGAGCGAAAAAAATTAGCGAAGCTTGCGCTAAGCCGAGCAAGGCTTGGAAACAGCGAAACTGGACGATTGTGAAGACTTATCTGGATGCTTCTAGATTGTTTCTAGGCCTTAGCTAGGTGATGCAGGTTGTTTCTAGGTTGATTCTCGGCGCAGAGAGGTTCGAGAACTCCATAGACAGAAACTCGCGCAGAAACCAAGCGTTCGCACCTGTCTTAAGGGCAGGTCGTCGTTCGCGTAGGCCTACCATCGCTTCGAGGTCTTCTCGCAACCGCCGTTGCCTCTCCCGTTCCCTAGTGGTCGGTTGGTTGGTCTAACTGTTGTCTTCTTCATTTTTAGTGCACCAGTGGTGAGTACTGGGATTTACCAAGTTTCTGTGGCACATACCCGTTTCTGATGATGACAGTTTTCTGATAGGCCCCTGAAATTTCTGTGGCACTTACCCGTTTGTTGAGCGAACTGTCGCCGTCCTCATTTTTAGTGTACCAGTGGTGGGTAGTGGGATTTGCCCAATTTCTGTGGCACATACCTGATAGGCCGAACAGGAGAGGCCACACAGGATAGGCCGCAGAAATTATGGCTGTCTTCAACAGCTTCGCTGTTCGAAAATGTAGAACACGAGCGTATGAAGCTACTCACTAATGTGGTGAGATATAATATTGAGAACCGTAATATTCTTAACCTTACGTATCGATTTGAAAAGCTGGCATGAATTGGGCTGTGCAATCGTAAAACTGCATGACTACATTGTAGAAGACAGGATCAAAGTAGCTACCTTACGAAGCAATTCTGTTAGTCGCTCCACGCTGTTTTGAGTTTGTATTCTTATTGAGTTCCCCTGTAAAGACTACAATTAAATATATGGAAACCGTGCTGTGAAACCGTACTGGCAAACTCAAACGGTACTGTTTAATTGCCTACTAGTCCCGGCGTGAAATTCTGAGTCAGCAAGCGGAAAGTTGCGTTCCGAGTTGGCAGGGGCTCGCAAGTGCTCTGTCCAAAGTTACGAACAAACCGCGCATTACATATTAATTCAGCTGGAGATAGATGGGACGACACGTTCTAAAACGTTAGAGTTACTATAATTTGCAGTAACTCTAGTTTTCCGTGAAAGTAGAGGAGCCTTATAGTTTTCCGTCGCTCCCCCCATGTGCAGAACCGGCAGGCTCTTGCGGTCGACAGTGCGCGCAGGTACCGATTTTAGCGACTCGCTTTATACTGAAGGCCTCGCTATTTATATCACTCTATATTTTAAATTGCCAAGATGGGAGCACGAAGTGCGGATAGGTACAACGAACAAGAGAAAGTGCGGCAGACAAGCCGACATTTAGATAGGAGGACGTAAAGGTCCTCCTATCAAAATGTTGGCCAGCCTGTCCGAGACACTTTTTTCCTGCTTTTGCTACCCATCCCCATTATATATTTTAAATAGGTATTGCGCATATATTCAATGCACGTTTGTTTTCTTTTGTCGTCTGCACCTTGTTCAGTTTCAGCAATTGTTCCCTCGAAGTTCGCGTCGGTCCTTTTTCCGCGTTTCGTCGTGAAGACATCTGCTGCGACGCTGAAGACCATCTCCACGGAAACCTTGCGCATCAGTTCGTGATTGCGCAGCGCTTCAACGCTTGCCTCCGAGTCGTCCTGGACGCGGCATGTTTCGCCGCTGTTGGCGCTGAAATAATGCACTACAGGCAGCGAAAAGCTGAAGGAATCGTCAGTGGGCGAATTCAAGGGAACACCTGTAATTATTTAATCGATAGCAGGAAAAAAATTACTCGCACTACAAGGATCGTTATCGCTTAAAAGAAGTAATTGAAGCATTACAAACTTACAGTAAAATGTGGCCGATTAAAAGTATTTCATTACTTGTCGCGCGTTACGCACAATCCTGATCACAAACAAAGCCTCTCAGTGGTGCGGAAATTTTTCCTGTTCCGCCTCTTTCTACTCGTTATCAGGTGGTGGTGAGGACGGTGTCGCATCTGGGTTGTCCCAGCACCCCAGCAACATGTACTGGAGGCTGTCGGTCCTGTCCGGCGGGCACAACTTCCTATCCCGCTTGCAAGTCCCCGGACACATGAAATGGCAGTAGCAGTGTTCTGTCCGGGTATGTCCCAAACTGGAGTCCTCTCCAGGTCACCTGATTCTTCCCTCCATTACGGCAGGTCGGGCTTCTATGAGGTACGCCGTACTGGCCAGGAGCAACCCAAAAAATTTCGACCGTCCCGTGTTATTTACCGTGAACTGACATCGCAAAGTACAGAGGCCTCTTATCATTTCGATGGAGGAGAAATGCGACCGACGCTGCCGAGAACCAACCGGGTGAATTTCGGGTCAGCAGCCGAGCAGCGCAACTACTGCGCGACCGAGGCGGACGACTTTAATCGCCAGCTTCTTGACGAATTACCTGTAGTGGGTAAGAGCTTTGGAATGAGTAGTAAGCAGATGTACCCCCCAGCGTAGTGTTCCACCGCACGTGCATTTGCTCTGTATAACCGCTGGTCCTCAGAAGAAGAGAACGCCGACGATGGAATCTCCTGCCACCGGCACGTCTCCGAAGGCGACGTCTACTTTGACGCAATCAGGCGGGTGCGCAAGCTGGTGAGCATTACAATACACCATTTCTCGATATCATTCCTAAACCATAGGAGCCGTATGAATAAATACTTAGGCAACAGCTGTGAAGGGCCGAACTGGCAAAGCTATTTTTTCCTATTTGAAGTTCTTTTTTGCTATTGGATTTTAGTAATTGGTGGAGTTTAGGGGATGCCTCTTTACCCGCTACAGCTAAAGCTTGTATGTTTTTAGATACACAGATGTATCTGTGTATCTTTTTAGATACACAGATGCGATGCCGTTCGCCCTGGTGTCGCCCAAGAGGCTATGCCTTGTAAATAGGGCGCACTGCCTTGAACCTCCAGGCGCAATGCGATAAAGACGGTAATGAAAGAGTTAAACATGGTCAGCTATTCGGTGACAAGAAGTTATGATCTGCCAACAACAATGGTGCGCGTGCTATAAAAAGTGCCAATAAATTAGTATACAGCCCCCTCCCCCTCCCCCCCTTACAAATGACCGAGATTCTTATTTTTTTTATAAACTAGAAATCTGAACGGTTCACTAAGGAAGAGGTCGCCCAAAAAACAGAGTGCTTTTGGAGAATCATTCGCAATAACAGTTCAAAAAATGCCGTCATTTGCATCGACCTGTATCAAGGTAGAGACGTCATTAGGCGTTGTTATGCCTTACATACGAACACGCGACAAAACACGTTACGCGGGCTAGTTGGTGATACATTCTTACTTAAAATATTATAGCGCTACATCTGACGAGGACAAGATCCTTGCATGCGCAATCATGCGTTTGAAGTACCAAATTTGGGGTACCAAACAAAAGGTGACAGCTTGCCCGAATCCCACCCTACACAGTGTTCCTTCATGACTGCGCATGCGTTCGTTGCCTTTTAATGCTATAAAACGCAATGCGTGTTGTTTCAATAAAAACAGTTCGAGTCAGCGCTCGTCCTGTCATGCACTTCTCTTGTCTTCGTCAAATGTAGCGCTTTAATATTTTAAGAACGACCACGCGAAATCACTTATAATTCGTCCCATTTCTTATCGCTATCAAATCCTACAACGCCCAGGTACACTGCTTTGAACCATAGCTGTTTGCTTCTGGAACAAGATTATTCAATAAATACATCGCACACACGTCGATGAGCATGCAAAGTTTACGATGCAACATCAGTTTTGATAAGCAACCCGGATTCCCCAAAGATTGCCATTTCAGCGTGAGAAAATTCTTATAACACATGTAGTGCCACTTTGACGCGCTTATTGAAGTTTTCAGTACTTGCTAAGTAACTGCTCATTATGTGACTCAACTAGCTTCAGTATAAAGTAACAGGGCTCAGCACGTGGCAGAACATTCGAGACGTTTTAAGCCTTGTTATCTCGAGAGTTCGTGTTTGCATGAAATTACACCGAATTATTCAACGCATATCTTTCCAAGAAGCTTGTGCTTATGCTTTACAATAAGTGGCATAATTTATCTGCTGAATAGAGCTTAACTGCAGGCCGCTTTACTGCAAAATCATAATGGCAGTTGTACGAGAAAGAAAAGTTGAATATGTCAACATCGTTAATTTACTTCAGAAACTGTGTCATTGAGATGTGAAGGCGTCACTCCCACGCCAAAATTTGAAACGCTTGTCGCACTGTTAGCCGGTCGATATTATGAGTCAATTAAGGAGTGCGGAATGACTCTACTCAGTCATTCAAGTTCTGTTACGAACGGAATCGAACAACAGTGGTGTAATAGACCATTTTTTTTTCTGGATAAAGTGGTGAACAGCGTTCTGCTAAAGCGTTTTTAAGCTGCGTGGCCTAAACTCGGTCAGCTTTTCATCATATTACAGCACTCCTCGAGGTGCCAGTAGATCTCTGGAAAAATACCGCGACATGCTATTACCTGAGCAAGAAAGCCGTCAGTTCTTGATGCCTAATGCTATCAGGTGATCAAGTGTTGCACATTCCCTTTTGTAGCCATTGAAGGTTCAAGGTTTAAGCTTATTTGCTCCCATTACACAAACGAGGAGCAGGAGCAAAAGCCGTTTGGTAACATCAGTCACGTGCTGCAAATTTAATCTATTGAAGGAGTTGATGGAGTTTTCCACTTCATTTTTTACCGATGCGCCGCTGACCTTCAGCCAATCACTGTTTTCTTTATCTCCGCTTACACCGTGTCACTGCAGGTTCGCAGTTCTTTCGGTCAGCCTATGCATCATTGCTTTGGTATTTGGTACCACCATGTTCCTCCTACACCTCAAGGGAATCCCCGGGCGTCCAGCTGCTCTGAGTTCCCGCGAATGCGTGGTCGTACGGACTTCGGCAGGAAAAGTCCGAGGCACGGTCATTCAGTACAATATCAAAGGCACCAAATACAGCACCGTCGCCTTCTACGGCATCCCCTTCGCAGAACCACCCGTAGGCCCGAGCCGGTTCATGGCGCCCAAATGCGTGAAACCGTGGAACGGAACCTTCAATGCCACGTACAAGAGGCCACCTTGCAAGCAGCTCGACACTCACTTCCCCAAAAACTACACCATTGACGCATCCAACACGACCGAGGACTGTCTACACATCAACGTGTGGGTACCAGGGTGCTTGCGCGAGTCCCAGAAAAGCCGCACGCCGTCGTGTTTTGGCTGTACGGAGGTGCGTTCGCGGCCGGCGGAAACAGCTACGACTTCTACGATGCCCGTTTCGTGTCCGGCCTGGGGAATTTGGTGGTGGCGGCGCCCAATTATCGCGTCTCGCTCTTCGGCTTCCTGAACTCGGGCACGGGACACGGCGTCCGGGGCAACATGGGTCTACACGACCAAGTGCTTGCGCTGCGATGGGTGCGCGACAACATCGGCAACTTTGGCGGAGACCCAAACAACATCCTGGTCGCCGGGGAAAGCTCAGGCGCCATATCGCTCTCCCTCCTGATGGCAAGTCCTCTGGGGTCGCTGTCGAGCTTCCGCAGAGCGTACCTTATGAGCGGCACCATGAACACGCCTCTGATCAGCAACACGGGCAGCAAGGCGCAGGCCACTTTCGAAGCGATTGCGGACGCCGCTCAGTGCCTGTCAACGAATGCGACCGCCGTGTTGCGTTGTCTTCAAGAGCGCGACGCCTCGGCGCTCCTCGATGCCTCCAAAAATGTTACCATACAACTCATGCCGAGCCCGGAGGGACCCCTGCTTCCAGAGGGGGCCGTGAAAATCGGCAAGCGCGACACAAGCCACCTAGAGGTTATTTTGGGCACTACCGCTAACGAGGGGATGTTGTTCTTCCAGAACGTGTTTTCCCGCAATTTCAGGGCACGAAACAGACGGACCCAAAGGAAACCCTCAAGGTGGCTCTTCAAGAAATTTACGGCGATGTCAGCGATTCACTTCTGGATATTATAATCGCATTCCTTAAAGACAGCTACGACATCGACGACCCGGACTACAAGGGCTGGATCGACTTAATCGGTGACGTGCTCTTCCGTTGTCCAACGAAGGGTTTCGCAACCGAGCTTGCGCAAAGCGGAGCGACCGCCTACTACCAGGTCTACGTGCCGAAGCCGTCCTTCACAGTGTTCGACGGCGACAGCGCAACGCACGGCGAGGACGTGCTTGTATTATTCGGCACGGCAACCTTTCTCTATCCTCACCTCGCCACGGACGAAGAAAGGGAGACAACGCTGCGCATGATTCGCACTCTCGCCGGCTTTGCAACTAACGGGTAAGTTCCTTGGTAACACCGGTCACACCACGGCATTCCGCATACACCAAAAGATCAAGCGAAAATGTAGTTATTCGGTAAGCACGAAAACTTCACACAACGGCTCGCAAGTCATGAATAGCACAAGAGCGTTGTTTCCCAAAGAAGCCAACGCTTTATAACGTAGTAACTCAGGAACACAAGGTGTAAACACTATAGCGCAACTTAAGAACGCGGCCTCATTACTGGCGAAATTCGGTTTCCGCGACACTCGTCAGGCCGGTGTGCGGTTGATACGTGAGGCCGCTATTGCATTCGATACCACAGCTTAGATGAAATCGCAGAAATGGGCAATGGTGAAACTAGCTTTTCGTGTCCTTATGACGACGCGCCAACAATTAGTATATGTCATCAACTGTTTAACATGTACACAGGCAAAAGTGTAAAGAGCTCAGGCGTCGCAGTGCAAAACTTCTGGGCCGCCCTTTCATAAGTACTTTCGTAAATCCACCGTGGCGTCCGCGTCTACATGTAGTGCTGTCTGACCAATAGCAAAATAATTATGAGAAACTGCACTTAATTTCGAATGCCACGTTGTAGGAGAATGTCGACGACGAAAGAACGTCGTCATCTTCTTGGTGCGTATTCTGTGTCGTTGTCTCTTTCGCGCCTTTTAGCGAGCGCCATGTTAGAATAGCTACGACTGTACTCAAATGGCTCAAACGTGAAGGCGATGGTGGACCAGTCAAACCACGGTGGACTAATTCACGTTTCATTTCCTTGTGGTTTCCTAGTATATCCTATCTCCCGCTTCAGTTACCCATCGTGCCTCGAAGGAACGCACGGATCGCAATATTTGTGCTCCCCTGGCTGCGCAGATCTGTTCCCAGACTGGTGGACGGGAGCTCCTGGCCGGCGTATCATAACGGGTCCAACAACGAGGTGGTGCTACTCACGCACGCTGGATATAACTACAGCAGCTCGGACCGCGACTGCATGGTGGCGGACAGCATTCTAAACCTTATACGAGTGTTGCCCACCAGCCTGTCGAGGCGGACCGCGACAACCTTTAGAACCCACGATGAGACCTCACGGGTGGCAGAGGAACTTATGCGCTTGTATATGCGACATCGTATTGCCTAAATATCATGTCGCATTTGCACGTGAATAAAGCACGAATGAAAATGTCTGATGCTTAGACGGTTTTTTCTGTGACTTAATGGCGAGGCGTAGCCAGAAAGTACCATGACTATTTCGTGTTAGCGATGACCAATCGTGACGATGATAGGACGTATTATGGCCGTAAACAGGCCTAAAATGACTATCTATATAGACGCCTAAAAGATATGTATGTAGCATAAAATTATGGCAGTGACAAGTGATGTGGTAGGAGAAGTGACCGTGATTTGAAGACGTGAGAAAATGTGATTAGCACGAATGAAAAATCTGAGTGGTGGGATGTGAAAGTAAACTGAAGGAAATAATCCTTCGAATAGGGAACCACCCTGTCAGAAATAGAATAGAATGTATGACTGTTTTCGGTAGTTCATGACTTTCAACGCATGTGACTGTCTTTAATGTGTCGGCCCGAAGGTCGCGGGTTCGATCCCGGTCGCGGCGGTCGCATTTCGGTAGAAGCGAAATGATTGAGGCCCGAGTACTGTGCGAAGTCAGTGCGCGTTAAAGAACACCAGATGGTCAAAATTTTCTGAGCCCTTCACTACGGCGTCTTTCATAATCATATCGTGGTTTTGGGACGTAAAACCCTGGATATCACTGTTATTAGTCTTTAAAGTGATACATAAATTCTGTTTTTGGCTCAGAGGCAGTGCGCCCTAGGAGTGTCACCTTGACTCTCTGAGGAACAGTGTACGTACTTGATGAATCACATGACCACTGCTGAGGGAGTCGGCCGATTCTTGCCGGTAACTTTGCTATGTGAGTAAAAAACCGCCAGGCCTGCGCAGAAGGCGCAGCACAGCCACAGCGAAAGCTGGGAGAGTGGCCTTTAGCCTTTTTTAAACACTCTTGGGGCAACTACTACAAGCCCACTTGCATGGTACCCACTACGCTATAAATCATCATAATTTTTGTGTTGTGGGGAAGCGTCTACTATGCCATTCTTCATTATTCTTCAGAAAAGCGCGGTGCCCGCTACACTCTTGTAACGAATTATGTGCACTTTGTTGACGCTGTGGCTGACGACGATCAGTGTTGCGGAGTGGCCACTCCGGAATTGGAATGACTCCGGAATCATTCCACATTTTCGCGCCCCTGGAATTGAATGGGAATGGATTGGGGACAATGCTTGGAGGAATGGAATGGGAATGGAATTAAGCGCCTTTTGGAAGGAATGGAATGGGAATGGAATTATGCCTTTTTCCGAAAACAGAGCACGTTTTTGGCTACGAGCTGTTTTTCAAACTTCAAACGTTAGTAAGTCAGCGCCTCGAATTTAACAATAAAGCAGTATTTTTAAAATGGCTTGGCTGCCGTTGGTATCCGTCGTGCGGAACTACGGCGGCGGCATACCCCCCCCCCCCCCCCCCCCACACACACACACACACACCTTGTGAGTTTTTTCCCCCGGCGGGGCCCCAGCCGCCTACTGTCTCCCCACCCTTCACTTCTTTGTTTTTGCTTTTGTCGTCGTCGGCGACTCGGAGGCATATTCGAAAAAAGCGCTTCTCTAAGTTTTGATGCGTATTGACGCTTACGCGATGCTTGTGTTCACTGCAAGCTTTCGTTTGATGCGTATTGACGCTTACGCGATGCTTGTGTTCACTGCAAGCTTTCGTGTACCAGCTTGCGCGCCGTCTCACCTCATACCCCCCCCCCCCCCCTCCTTTTGCAATACTGTCCCCCCTGTCTAAACACATGGGCGTCTTTGCCCAAAACTCTGTCGGCAAAGGTCTATGGGTCAGGGCAGCACACAGTCGTACACGATGAACTAGCTGTGTGCCCTCCCCCTCCGTAATGATAAGCGTGGTGTAAAATTGTGAACGATCTGCCAATTTGTAAAAGAGAAACCGAGGCATAAGTTAGTGTACAAACAAATGCATTATCCCACCAGATACTGAAGGGACAAACAAATTATCCCTGCGCGTTGGTTCCCATTGATACCCCCACACGAAAGTGGCGAAGTCTCTATGTACAGCCTGATCTTTATCTCACGAGCAGTTTACTACCTGACACACGTAAATAACCTTTGCGACAAGGAGGACATTGCATACCTGCGCACAGGCGAACACAGAAAGTTCTCCTCAGCCCATCCGTGCTTGCGAGGCGCGCTTGACAAGCGTGAGTGCTGGCGATCAGTGTGGCCCAGTGTTCCGTATTCGATGCAAAACACAAGGTGCCCGAGCGGTGCACTGTTCCAACTAATACCAGCAGATCTAGAGGGTTTTGTTCCCCATTAACCAAATCTTAGTTTTCTCCATATTCACGACCGCTCCAGACGCCTGACAAAACTGCTTAGTCTTCTTGAACACTACTTTTGTCAGTATAAAAATACGCTATGTCGTCATTTTAGGATTAACACATTTAAGCTTAAACAATAGTAAAACATCACCATTCGTTTAAACATGCTGACCATACAAATACTATAGGTAGCGGGAGAACTGCCCCTATGGGAATTAGTAGGGTGGTTGTACTGCACGAGAAATGTCACCAAGCTACTATCCCTCGACCTTGGTAACGTGTTTTGCGTACTCTTGCAGTTCTTAATGCATCTGATGACATCAGCTTGATAAGTTGTTCATTCTTAACTCGATAAAACGATCCAGATACCTTTCCTACGTTGAGGAATTACAGGAATGGAATTGAACTTCCCAGCCATTCCCGGAGTGGGAATGGGCTAAGTTTTTTCATTCCACGGAATTGAAAGGAATGGAATTGCGGCTAGTTCTGATTCCCCGGAATGGAATTGGAATGGAATGGAGGCGCCCATTCCGCAACACTGACGACGATGAAGAATTATGCCACAGGCTTTTGTAATGGGTTCGAGCATTGAACGACCCACTCGTTACGCAATTCGCATTTTGTGACGCCTGGTTCTTACTTTACTGCTCTAAAACGCTTTACAACACACGTTAACGCAATTCCTTACCCGATATGAAGCCTGCCTAGGGTCAGTTTGCACCGCAGTTTCAAGCAGTGGCGTAGCTCAGCGGTAGAGTGCTGGGCTGCCACGCAGAGGACCCGGGTTCGATTCCCATTCAGTCACAGGTGTTTTTTTATTTATTTAGTTTTTTTCTTATTTCGTGCGATATTGGTTACGGACACCGGCGGCGGCGGCGGACAACTACGGCGCAGAAACGACCCTTGTTGTGATCTCATAACAGCTTTCGCTGTAAAACGAAGCGTACTGGAGGATAAACCGATTCCACCTATTTTGAGCTAGTCAACTTACTCGTGCTCGAGTGTCGGCCGACTACACTTGAAAACAGTGGAATATTAGTTTAAAACAAGTGTAATTACATTGGCCGCTGTTCCCAGTGACTGCGAAAAGAAAGAAGACTTCAGTTTGGTCAGTATTTAAAATAAAACCCATCAGAATAAGTTGGAGCTTTTCCAGGAGACTAAAATAGGAAGTAGGAAAATATGGTCTGGGATTTCCAATTAACCAGTTAATAATTGTTGGGGTTCAACGTCTCAAAACCACGATATCATTGAGGGACGCCGTCGTGGAGGGCTCCGGAAATTTACACCACCTGGCGTTCTTTATTGTGCAGTTAAATCTAAGTACGCGGGCCTCGAGCAATTTCGCCTCCACCAAAATTATGCGGCCGCCACCACGGCCTTCGGGTCAGCTGTCAGCGATCCAGCGAACTTCGGGTCAGCTGTCAAGCACCATCACCACTACGCCACTGTAGCAAGTCCAATTAAGCAGCTGAAATAAGCCTCGATAGCATGTTTGTGCGAGCACAGCCAAGACTGCACAAATCGGCATCGTTTTTCCATGTTTATTCCTTATGATTTTAAATAAATAAAGAAGTAGTCATGGTTGCAGGCATCACACTTGTGACTTGCTAAGCTGTTGGTCCTGTTCACCGTGAACAGCCAGCCATGAAAAATGGCATCTGAAAAACAGGACGTATCATTCTGATGAGAAAACGGAATGGTAATAGGTGCTTGCGATACACTCCACAATAAGATATCTACAGAGATACAAAAGAATGGGCTCACAACGAAACATCAAGTGTAAACACGCATGATAAAAAACAACGCATTTGCCGTACTCGTGCGAAACACAACTTGCAAATAGTTTTTCCAACATGTTACTGGGCAACAAACTTACAGCACGAGATGATTTGACCCTCTCTTACTCTTGAAACCAACCTGGTTAAGACTTCCTTTAGTGCGTACCACTCACCTCTTTTCCTCCGTCGTCTCGTCCAACCAATGGAAGTAGATGGTCGAGTGCCTCGTTGACAGCGCGAACAGTCCTTGCGATATTCCACTCACGAGTGGCGAGGCGACAGGCCACAGCGGCGCCTTCGTTTCTCCGGGTATGACTGCCACCTAGAGTGAAGAGACGGGAGAAGCGGTCTTGAATTCTGGGAATAATCAAAACAAACAGACCGATTACTTGGATTTACAACTAGTCTTGGTGCAACACACCCTAACTCTACATATTTATGGCGCGAGCGTTTAGCCTTAGCAACACGGGGTAACGTAAAATGTTTGAAATTCGAATTTAGGTTTCATTCGCTTGTTTGGAATGATTACGCCTTCCTTAACAATATCCAGTGCCCCCCCCACATCTTCTCACATTTCGTTTGATGATGATGATCAGTGGGGTTTTGTGGCGCAAGGGCCATGGGTGGCCAAAGAGCGCCATGTCCTTGATGTGGTGTTTGCGATGGCCAATGATTGATGACAGGGCGTATTACGGCTGTATAGAGGCCTAAAATCACGCGCTATATAGAAGCGTAAAAGCTGTGTATAGAGTATAAAAATATGGCGGCGATACGTGATGTGATCTATGGACGTGGAATGAATTGCAAGTGAGTATGATACCTACAAATGAGAGACATGAAAACAGCACGAATGCCTCCTGAAGGCCTTTGACGCCAAAGGCAGGGAGGCAGGTGCCTTTTTATAAAAGGATCAAGTTTTCGAGGCCAACTGGTGAGCAACCACGCCCCCCTTTTGTCGGGCCGAGAACAACCTGAGCTTTCTGCCTTTTAAAACCGAAAGTGGTGATTTCTTTGAACTAAGCAGGTTTTCAAAAAGTGGTATGCACCATGCGCCTTGAGATAGCCAGATTTTTTTTTTAATACGCCTGGGATTTATGGAGTCCGCCTGCCTTGTGCATGTGTGAGACGCGCACGGTGACGCGGTTTTGTGCATTTATTTTGAGTTTAATTGCACCTTTGTTGAGTTTTCTTTCAGCGGCAAACGAAAATCTCATGATGATAAAGTAAAAGAAACCGTCTAGAAAGCACAGAAACGACACCAAGAGCAGTCGTGCGGGCACTTCAGCGCGTAAGTTTTGTCTTCATTGTGCCAAGACAAAATGATACCTGAAGTGATAATGGCTGCAATGGGTGAGCTAACATTGATGTGGAGCTTCTACAAAGCTAGATTACGAGAATCTGTATCTCCAAAGAAAGCGGAGGCACCCTAGCAGTCGTAGAGAAAACAGTAGATAGCGTTCCTAGGAATGGAAACCCTCCAAACTTTCACCTTTGAAAATGTACTAACGTTCAGCAAGGCCTATATACATGGCCCGTGTAAGCGTTCTCGGGGCCTTCTGGCATATCACCAAGGCGCGACACTCCAGGGGCGGGAGCGGAACATCGGTGAATACAGTTCACCGATGCGTAGCTCCCGCCCCTGGCTACACCACTGTTTTTAAGCGCATGAATTTTGGCTCGCCACGCACGGCTAGGCGTGGGAGGGGGTCGAAACGCCCCCCGTTAGCTCGGGTCTGTGGTGTCGCTACACAACAAACACCTGCTTGCGCAGACGCCCCTGTGCAACATTGGCCGTATTCTCGCCGTTTCGCTGTGGCCGGATGCCACACCGCGAGCTGAGCCGTTGTCTAGCAACCACTGCAACTCGCAGCGCCGCTCGCCGCGGCATCTGGCATGATGTCAGAGGAGGAGCCGGTGAAACCGCGTTGCAACAACAGAGGAGGAGCCGGCGTTGCATCGCATATATAGAAGAGACGGCTCGGTGGGATTCGTCGGCAGATATGGCAAGTGAGTTGGAGAAACTGGAAGAAGCCAGGACTCGTAGTCGGAACGAAAGCAAGAGGAGGCAGCGAGCCGAGGAGACGGGGGAAGAACGAGCCGCACGCCTCGAGAAGCGTAACTGTACAGAGAACCAAGCTAAACACTAAGATTAACCACACCTCTTGCTACGCACACCCAGGCATAACCGAGTTAAGCCACGGCGAATTTTTTTCAATCACGTGATGCGCCGCGTTCCAGCTTAATTGCGCGCTGTTGGGCACACAGTGCTTATGAAACGCATGCAGTAGTAACGGTTGGAGCCTAGGCGTTCGCTAGATGCAACTACGCATATAGGAGGGACACTAAAATCTGCAGAGCGGGTGTCTCCCCCCCCCCCCCCCTTTTTTTTTTCACTGACTAGTGGGATTTAGCAGGTAAAAATACACGCTAAAGAGAAATCGTCTTTCGAAAATAGCAACATAGCCTATCCTATTATTTCTTGGCCGTGTAGCAGCCAAATTTAGAAGACAATTAAGGATGAAGATATCTTACAATACGTGAAGTGGTGCGCTGCCGATGTGTTTTTCTTAACGCTCTCGCATTTAAATTACTAATCTCGGTCCTCGCCGTTCCTGAGTGGATATAAATTGTCGAACACCTGTGGCGCATACCCGTGTACCGCGGCCCATGGTTTACGGGTATGCGCCACAGGTGTCGTGTACGTCGTCAAACTCATTTCTGCAGCCACACGTGTCTGCAGAAATGAGTTTGACGACGTACACGACGGGATTTTCACGTGATTCATGTCATGACCAGCTAGACATACTAGTGAAACTCTCTTAGCCTCCCATACTTATTTTGGTCTACCCCAAGTTAAGGAGGCGATAACGAGAGCACCCAGACGTAGGCGGCTAGATAGATAGATAGATAGATAGATAGATAGATAGATAGATAGATAGATAGATAGATAGATAGATAGATAGATAGATAGATAGATAGATAGATAGAAACGCAAAAGTGCTTACAGTAGGCAAAGAAATGCTTCGCATTTAAAAACCAAAGTTGAACCATTCCCACAGTAGCCCTATGCAAGTCAACTGAAATGCTTAAAACACGGAAAACCTTGCCACAAGCAATAATAGTCTTTGTCGATTCGTTTTAAAAAGCGGCAAAAATCTACCCAAAGTGCCAACACACCCAGCAAAGGTGCTCTGCAGCAGCTTTGCTAAAAACCCTATAAACGTCAGCAATTCACGCAAAACCAAAGTTCGATCATTTCCACAGTAGCAACACAAGTCAACTGAAATTCCTAAATCATTGAAAGCCTTTCCACAAGCAATAATATTATTTGCCGATTCGCTTTCACAAGCAAACTTCCTTGAACGGATCTAGCTGCGCACTTCTTCTAGTCCTTCACTTTTTCTGTCCCCATGTTACTGATGACTGATACTTGACTTGACCTTCCCTATGCACCAGCTTGTTCACACTAGTTGAGGTGGGCAGTGGGGCAGCGTTGGGCACACATGCATAAAAGGACTGCTAAGGAACCAGGCGGTGCGGTGACAAAACAGGATCCCTTATCTAGCCGTATCTTTAGTGGAGCCTTGCACTGAGGCCGTTGCTCTCCACATTCTCTTGTAGAGAGTGGTGCCTCTTCCTTGGCCTCTTCATGGTTGGATCGCCTGGCGGTCGTCCAGCGAGCACCCTTTTTGACCCTCTCGTGAGGCCTGGTCGCAGTCGAGGTAGGCTTGTTGGCTGAACTCTGACGTAACGTGCCTGCCGCCTTCGGGCTACAATGGTTGCTTTGAATGTGGTGATTTTCTAAGTTGTCCTTGTTTTTTATGCACTACGTAATCAGTACTAGAGAGGCACACGAAGAGGCCCATATGGATAACCATCTACCTGTCAGTGTTGAATGTCATTCATATTCGGCACAAATGCAGACGACGCCAGACCTGTGGCTGATTCTGGGGGGGCTGTCACATGCGGTGCTTGGTCCAGGATTGCACATTACAACTTGGGTGTCACACATGTCCTACGCTCCCAGAAAGGGCGTGAAGAAATTCCGGGGCGGGCACTTGTCGCCAAGGGTCAGCTGTCTAAGTTGGTGACGGTCGTCTGTGATGAGCACAGGGGCATTGGGAAACAGCTCTTCAAACTTCCCGTGCACCAGAGCTTGGTGTTTGCAGAAGACCCCTTGGATGTCATGCGCTAGCACCAACATCGGCCGACACCTCATAATAGGTAGTCGAGTATGTGGGACTGGGAACAGCATAGAGGCCGTTGTCCAGAAGGTTGACGCTGTCTGCTGCACCTGCTGGCATCCAGAACAACAAGCTTGATACACGGCCGTAAACATAGCGGAGGATGCGACCTTCAAAGTACTTTTGTCCCAGACTGTGGCAACGCCATCCACCCGTGCCACAACAATGCAGGCCTCCGCTCTGCTTAGTACAATGTCCTTCAGGACACATACGGTAGCTTTGGCGAAATTGTTCGTGTTGTGCCCGCGTGTCGTAGCACTGCTGCGGAAGAGGTGAACCCACTCCTCCTTCCTTTGGAGGACGGCTTCCACGCGCGCTCTGAAGGCTGAATGGGGCTGTGAGAGACGCTGCGCTCTTGCAGCTTTCCAGCTTCTCCTGAGTGTCTGCGCACATGACCTGCATTTAAGAAATATTTTAGTCAAAAATGTGTTCATAAACATATGCACGTTGCGCTTGTTTAGTCGTTACGGCTTCAGACACTACCATGCTTTTCGTAAACTTGTACGTCTAAACAGGCTTCATGCATCAGTTGTAGTTGCACCATAAATAAACAGCCATATGTCGAAACAAGAGGAAGAGAGATGATAATATTTAATCAACAGAAAGGAGGAGAGGTCGAACCTAGAGAATGTCTCTCTAGCCTAATGAAACGGAAGCTTGGGCAAGCTCGTGATTTGGAATCAACATTTTTGCACAGCGAAAGAAAGGGGAGGACGTAGGGAGGACACAACACGGGCGCTGACTTCAACTAAATTTTATTAGCGAAAACGCTGGAAATATATACACATGATAGCAAGCAGCACACCTCACAACCTATTACGTAACAGCCAGATACTCGATTTCTATTTTAGTGAGCACAACAGAAGGTATGCTGACTCAGAGGTCACCCAGCAGTTGAATTTGATTAGCTTCGATGATTTCGCGTGTTAGCTGCAGACGATGTTTTGCGACAACGGTGCACTTTTCAAATTCCGGTTTACAACCACAATCTCTACAGTGAATACCCAGATGGCCTTGAACAGCTGTGTTTACATGATAATGATGCTCCTTTAAACGCTCATTCAAGCACCTGCCCGTTTGTCCAACATACTTCTTGCCGCAAGGCAACGGGATCAAGTAAACAACAGCCACAGCACATGCTACGAATTGCCTCCTTATGTTTGGTTGTGCAGCCGCTCCTTTGTGCGGTTTGAGCATTCACGCGTTTACAGAGCACTGATAGCTTCTCTGAGGCAGAAAAAACAACCTTGACGTCAACCTTATCCCCTATCTTTTTCAAATTGTGTGAAATCTTATGTAGATAGGGGAGCATCGCGACACGCTTAGTGTCACTGGCAGCACAGTTTGCTGGTGCTTCACATCCCTGCTTAAAGGACCCGTGACACTAAATTTGGAAACTCGAGATGCTTGTGTTGTTTGATAGTCCTGCATGTGGAGAAACTTCTGACCGATTATTAGTGACGAGCGTTGCCTGGAAGATATTTTAATTTGGTTTTAAAGTAAGGGTGCGTGCTCATCCGCGTATTCAGGTGCAATCGACATTTTCCGTGCTTTGACGTAGACAGAGTCTCCCCTCGTGACGTTTCGTAGGTCAAGCAAGTATTGTCAACGTGACAGACGTACATTTGCGCAGTGCGCTGTGGTATATTGCAAAGCAACTTTGCTCAGCAGGCAGCGCGAGCTCTCCGTTTCTGCTTCCGTGCCGAACCAGCCGAACTTCCCGAATCGCACATGCCGAGGTATCGGTGCTCGGTGCCGCAGTGCCCATGGAAACAGAGTGCAGCGAACATATCCTCCTATTCGTTCCCGCTGTCGGGACCCCGACAAGAATGGATAGATTTCGTTCGGAACAGAGGAAAGGGTGAGCTGTGGATGCCGGCAAAATGCAGCCGTATCTGTTCGCTGCATTTCACTGCAGCCTGCTACCACATAAACCCAGCACAGCTGGCCGAGTTCAACATTCCAAGAATGCGTGCCGTTCTTGTGGCTGGGGTTGTGCTGTCCCTAGACCCCGGTGTGTGTGCCGCCTCAGTCGCAAGCAGCGCATCTGAAGGCGTACTCGCCAAGCGTCCACGACGTGAGGTTCGTAGGTTACGTAGTCTTTCTTTTTAGATGTGAAGCATCTTATGGCGAAGCTTAATCCGGTGGTGGTGTGCGGCGTGGCCTCCCTTACTGCGCATGCGCAAACCCTTTAAAAAAAATAAAAATAAAAAAACCTCTTCTCCCCCTCTCTCTCCTCTAGGCATAACTCCCCGCGGCAACCACACCCTCACTGCGCATGCGCGTCCCCCCTCTCTCACCCCTCCTACGCTCCCCCCCCTCTCTCCTCTGGGCATCCCTGCCTGGGCTCCCACTGCGCATGCGCGTCCCCCTCTCTCACCCCTCCTACGCTCCCCCCCTCTCTCCTCTAGGCATCCCTGCCTGGGCTCCCACTGCGCATGCGCGTCCCCCCCTCTCTCTCTCCTCTCCTACGCTCCCCCCCTCTCTCCTTTAGGCATCCCTGCCCACAGCGTCCACACCCCACTGCGCATGCGCGTCCCCCCCCCTCTCTCTCTCTCCTCTCCTACGCTCCCCCCCTCTCTCGCCTCGTGACGCCGACGCAGGCAGCGTCTGCTAGCGAGTTTCTTGGTTGAAAAAACCGACTGCTCGCGCTGCACAACCGTTCACTGTCCATCGCGTATAAATGGCAATGGATCTTGACCTCCAAGGTGGTGCCGGTGGGAGATTTCTCCTGTGCGTTGTTGAACAATAAAAATTCGCAGCGTGCGCGTTAACTAAAAGCCGACTGCGGGTCTCTGTGTACAGTCGGAATCTTCTGTCTCTCATTGCCCATTAGCAGCGATTGGCATGTTCCAGTAGGAAACACCGCTCCATCACTGCGTGCTTTGCGCCTCCCCAGTTTTCTCTCCTGTGCAACGCTGCGATAGCGCCAGCGTCAACGCCACGGCCAGTGTAAGCGTTAGCGCCCGCTGCTTCACATCTACACATGGTTCCCTTTAGCGGGAGATGGTGTAATTTTTTATTTGCATGCGGTTTGAGGGCAGTTGGATCTGAGAAACTGCCTTCTTAAACGCAGCATTGCCTGGACGTTGCGAACGAGGGATATGCAATGGATGTCTGCGACGAAGTTATGCGGACGCCTACGACACCAGGTATGTAGAGTAATTCGCTGCGGCGTAATTGCGACATTTGATGACTTGGCCGTAAGCGTGAAGAGTCGCTTCTTACATCCAAATTGATTTACCGAGTACCGATGAAGATACGTGATCGAAATTATTCTGTGTGACGCGATCATTTAGTTAACCCGATATGTAGTACGTACAATAGCGATGAAAATAAATGGAACCACGAAACGCGCGACTCCTTCAACCTTTCGCATTCTGGAGGATAATCGAACAGAAGTACTGAAAAAAAAAAAGCAGTGATGCTACCGAGGTCTTCTGATTTGGAGCAATTTTTGGAGCGGCAAAAGTTTCATTTTGGAGCACTTTGGAGCAGCAAAATTTCCATTTTGGAGCACTTTGGGGCAGGTAATTTAGCATCTGGGATCACTCTGGAGCAACTAACATCCTAGAGTAGGCTGGAGCAGCAAGTTGCATTTACATTCAAGGACCTGAATAATTATTTTGGGGCTCTTGTGAAGAGCTAGAAATATTTCGATTCATTGCAAATCTCAAGGAACCAATCATCTCAGGAACACTCTCTATTTCACTCGATGATGCAGAAATGAGGGTGTCATGCGGTTGAGCATTTTGGGACAACTTGTTCAGCGATTATTTTCGTAGCATATAAACACAATACCGGTTCAATAAAATCGTACTTTATGAAATAACATTCTAAATACATGTATGTGGTAATCAGCAGACATTGTAGACAATCGCCGCGACCAGGCCCGTAGCCAGGAATTTTTTTCGGGGGGGAGGGGGGGCACCTGTTGAAAACCCCGAAAAACACCTATTTTCATCATGCATTTTCGGTAAAACACCCCCCACCATTCGAAATTCCGGGGGGCCTAGCTCCCCCCCCCCCTCCCCTGGCTACAGGCCTGGCTGCGACGTACAACAATGCCTCAACGCTAAAGACTCACACTGTCCCAAATGCATTGCCCTAAGACGACTCCAAGCAGAAAGAGAGGTTCTTTTTCTTCACGATCGATTATATTGCTGGGCGTAACATGATGTCACTTAGCTAGCCTCATAAAGCCAACCTCCTCCGACACTCCTTTCCCTCTCTCTGAGGCCTGGAGCAAGAGCATTCTCACAGTGCTTCTGGACTATCGTTTGCGCATGCGCAGGATTGCCCGGATATGGAGATCCGCTTCAGTCGAGCTTCCGCGAAAGTGTCAGAAAGTTCGTTCAACGGTGGACTGCATGATTTAACAAACTTCGTTGTCCTTTTGCAGTGAAGTTGTATATGGCTAGGGAATTCTGTTTGTACACCGAAAACCCCCCTGTAGTGCCCTCTAGAAAAGTGGGCAAAAAAAAAAAGAAAAAAAATAAAACTCACAGGGAAGGTCCATTCACCTAAGACGACTCGAAGGCGAGAGCCATTTTGTTTTTATTGCGACAGCAATTATATGGACATTCTCGACTTTTGCCGCCGCCTTCATGTTTTGTGTAATGTCCAAATCGATAACATCCCCCCCGCGCATCGTATGTTTTACACTCGGGTAAAAGCGCGCGAGCGGGGGCGACGAACGCGGCTGAAGCAGAGATAAAGAGAGCCGGCTTATCTCCGTTGCACGGAGGCCGCATCCGATAACATCACCGCGCGCGCCAGGCCGGCCATCGATCGCTACTCAAGCAGACAGGAACGCCCCAACCGTCTTCAAAGAGCATGAAATAACGCAAAGGGAGGGGCGGTGGGGGGTGTTGTGTCGCTAGAGCAGCAACACTGAACTTTGACTTTAAGGCCGCGGTCGCGATCGCTGGCGCGCGCTGTTTCGGCAGGCATCACAGACGGCTCGTATACCCGTCTACGTGTTGTGCTCTCAACGCGTACAGACTGTGCGAAAACGCTTCTCTCCCTGGAGCGGCCACTGATCCTTGATCCGCAAGGCGGCAATACCATCGCCGCGCCATTTTGGAGGTCCGTGCATACGCGCCGTTCGTGCTGCACGTACATCGGCGTGCAAGAGGTGTTCCGGAGGTCTCTAGTCATCCAAGTCGCCGTACGGGTCTCGAACACAGCGCGTGTAGAAAGCTTTTCGCGCATGCGGCGGGTGCGCGTACTTTCAAAATGGCGACCACGCCGCTAGCGCTTCTCGCGGATGACGTCAAGCCTTACTTCGTATAACAATACAATTTGTTGGTATCGCATTCACTGCTTCGAGCTTAAGCGAAACTAACCAATTGTATTGTTACACGAAGTAAGGCCAGCAGCTCTTTTGGACCCGATCTCGCGTAACTAAACAGAACGCTGGTTAATGGGAATATGGCCACTCCAGGTGCCGAAGCGGTTTTCATGTTGTCAGTTCTTTAAACACGAAGTAAGCGTAGAGAGCACAGCAAGATTACGAGCAGTCTCACCATGCCTCGAGATAGCGCGCGCCAGCGACTGCGCCCTTCGAGAGACGCAGCCTACCGCCCCCCCAGAACGAAGCAATGAATGCGATTTCCAAAAAAAAAAAAATAATAATAATTACAGCGCGAACACCCGGCACATTCACACACGCACACACGCAGGCACCAAACACGCACCTGGGTGTGTGGGCGTGTGTGAATGTGCCGTGTGTTTGTGCTCTAATTATTTTTTTTGGAAATCGCCAACCAACTAGCCCAACAACGAGTTCTTTTTACTGTGAATGCGATACCGTGATTTTATGATTTTTTTTTTAACCATCAGCTATTGATCCTGGAAAGCGAGGGGCGGAGGTGTAACATTGTATCTATTCCTATGGTGTTACCAGATTTCATTCCGCGATGTCCAGAAATAGACGTGACAAACATTCTGGCGGCACGCGTGCAGTTATTAGTGAAAATTGCTTTATTTGCGTGCAGTGCGACTCTGGAAACGAGCTATCAGCAGCGTTTCTGGAAAGGACAACGTCCGCCGATGAATCGCCGCCACACTTACACGCTACCGATTCGCCAAAACGTCACGAGCCACTGCGGAGAGCATGTTTTGCCGTTGGGCCGACTTGCACGACAGAAGCTGCATCGGCACCGCGCATAGGATCGTGAATTACTTGGGACGCACGCACGACCACTGTTTATTCAGCGGAATAATTCTTAGTACATGGTTGTGACTTTGGCCGCCCCGAGAACACGCTGCACATGTTTTTACGCGCCGGCGTGGCTATTGCTGGTGATATAACCCCCCCCCCCCCCCCCCCCAAATCCGAGACTTTGGCGCAGTTTGGCGCAATTTCCGTTGATATTATCAGGATGGCGCAGCAAATCTGATTTGGCGCACTTTGGCGCAGTTGGCGCAGGAGTGGAATCACTGAAAAAGATATGTTATACAACCTCAAGGACAATTATTGAGGTGCTCCAAGCACTTCCACAAGACACCAAAGCATTTGTGCCTAAACACGAAGTATGTAAAGTCTGAAAAATTAGAAAGTGTGCAATAACTATTTTGCTTGCTCTTGGCAGGAAAACATCAGAATGACGCTGTGGTGCAGTGCTGCCCAGTAATGCGCCATAAAGCTACACAGGAAGTCATATGGCCCAAAAGCAAAGAATGCAGCCACACAAACATCGAGTGTGGTGAACGATGTCGGTGCGTATACCTTCGTTTTTATTTTGTGATGTGTTACTAATGTAGCATGGTATGCTCATAATTATAGGAGATACTGGTTCCTTCTGCGTCCCATGCAGCGTTTGTGTTATAAGAATGCTTTGTATTCCCAAGCACAAGCCAAATGTGGGCTGTATGTTCATGGACAATCCGTCATTTTTTCTTTCAATTTTACCTCATCTTTGTAGAATTCCCAGTAATTTGATTAAATTTGAGTGAATTTTCATGCTTAACTGCATTTATGGAGTGCCAGACTGATCTAGAGCTTCCTGAAGTCGTGCTGGAATAAGAATTACGTCCACAGTGCTTTACACCAGTTCCATCAGAACCGCCTTTTGCTGCCTGCGCAGAAGACTGCTGTGACACTACATATGAGCCTTCACTGAACAGCTCAACAGCGTGAGTAATTGCAGACGTTTACTTGTGATGCTGCAGCTATTATGTGAAAACTAAACTAAGTAGTACAGGTGCATTTCCCTGTGTGTGTGTATATATGTATATATATTGCAGATCTTTACGTAGCCTAATGTATCTTTAGTTAGACAAGATCTGTCATTAAAAAGTAGAAGCCACAGATGCATCATTAATGTAAGTTTGTGTTTCACAGATCCTGCATTGAAGGCAGACATTCCAGAAAGGTCATTGTCTACGAAGAGTGCATATTGCAGTTATTGAAAATTTGTCTCACATGTGGCCTTCCCGCTGTACCTTCCCTTCAGGTAAGCGACTGAAGTGTTTCATTTTGTGTAATGCTGTGTCATGTTTTAGAATGCATTTTACACACTGGTGTCCATGTAGTTTGCGTGTACCATGTCAGAGCGAATGTGTGAGGTGATAATGATATGCAAAGCTTAATGCAAGTGTCATTCAAAACAGCGTGTGCAAGTCATCTTTATTCAAACGTGCCAAACTGTGCTGGCACCCTTTGATGAAGTAAGCAGTGGATTTTTAAACTTGCAGAAAAGCATGTTCATTATTTCATGCTTAAGTACCTGTCAATGCACACTCTCCTGGAGCCTTATTCCGAGTTGAAGATATAGCCATATGATGTCATTCAGTGTGCACTGATTGGAGTTAAGAAAACGTGGACAACTTGTCGTTTTAGTCATTTACATGTCATATTCCATGTCACACAAAGCGAAGCTGCAAACGAAAGGTCATAGTCAGAGAATACAGCCACTTGTTGGCTGTATTCTCTGACACCACATGTTAGCCATGGGCATTGAATAGGCAGAGGACTGTACTGGTGCATGTTGTCTTGCGTTGTCCCTGTGCTGGGTATCGGATAGTAGACAGTAGTTGTGAGGGGCATATGCCTGGTCTGGCAACCCCTGGCTATGCCTCTGCTATTGGCATTACAATGAGTGAAAAACGTTACACTGGGGCACTAGGGTATTGGGATGGATTGCTGGGCTTGCCAGTTATACATGTTCAGAGGCGAAAGGCATGAAGACTACTACAGACAGAGAGAGATACACAGTGTGCAACTTCTAAGAATGTTTAATCGCAATGAAAAACACTTTAAGTAGATTGCAATAACACAGCTCATCATGGTGCAGTTTGCATTTAGGTAGAGCAGCTCGTTTGACGGTTATGATACGTGTGCCACACACACAACTATTGCCTTCTACAACAGTCCTTTTTGCCTTAACTATTAATCTAATCCACTTATCTTGACACCAGGCGGTCACAGAGCAGGCACAAAAAATTCAACGCCATATCCACAAAGTGAATGATAATAGAGGAGCTTGCTCGGATATGATCGGGTAACCCGCGAATCCTCCGTACACATCTCCTACCATAATATATAGACGTCAGACTTTGCCCAGGCGGCGCTGCGAAAAACGCCGCCACCAGCGCTCTCATCGCCGCCCTGGCCATAACTGGGTAGTGCATAGAGAGCCGTCCGCGAGCGAATGCGCATAGGCCGCTATAGAACCCCCCTTCTTTCGTTGGTGTTGAGGCGCGGTTTCCTGAAAATCAAGGACCTGGAAAGCTTCTTCCGTCGATCCACCCTCGCTTCAGAAAAGTAGGAAGCTCAGCAAAGTGAACTGCGCGTACAATACAAAAGATGTTTCAGTTATTTCGGCGTGCTGCAACTCGGAAGTGCAAGCGAGCATCGCATGACATCGTGTTCGAGGCACTCCGACGTGCATCCCGTAACGCCTAAATGCGTTAAATTTGGGCATATACGAAGTGATGAAGGTACATACACGAGCAATATCTTACGATCAGTGGTACGAAGCTCGCTTTATCAGGCACGAATGGCCCCGGAGATTTTCGCCTTTGCAGCTGCATTCTCCATCCATCTCTTGCTTCATGTGCGTTGAACTATGTTATTACGCATCTTCGAATGTTCTGTTGACGGTTGTCTTACGTTTGTATATACTGCAAATGGGGATACGTGCGTGTCCACTTTCTCGGTGTACAACGAAAGGCAAAATCCGTGGCCTCCGAGATAGCTCCGACAATCGCGGAGACCACGGGCACGAAAAACCTGACGGTGGTCACAACCAACATTTTGCGATTTACTTGTATGACGCACATGTTAGAATTTGCTAGTTAAAGCCGGAACTTTGAGCCTTCAGTGCGTACGTGCGCGATGCTGTGTGGTGACGACCAGTTCAGATATGGGTGGTCGCGGAGTGCGCGATGATTATCGCGCGCTTCACCACCAGTCTGCATTTAACTGCTGCACGGCGCGCACCGCGGTCTTAGGCTCTGCTGAGCTTCATAGTCAAGGTTACCACAGTTCTACGTCAAGGCTGCTTAAAACAAGAACAGGAGACCGACATTATCACACTTTCTCATGCGACCGGCTGTGGAGAACGCGAATAATTCGCCTACCCGATACGTTCGCAATGGCCCGTATCCAGCGCTCTCGCCGTTCTGCTTCGTGCAACAGCTACGGAGATCGGTAAAACTGAAGTTCTTTACGTCCGTGGCAATTCACAACGCAACAGTAGCGTCGACTGAGGCCTTCCTTCGTTGCCAGCGGAGCTGTTGCGTCTGCTCTTGTTTTCGCCGTCGTTCTCGCAAGCACTTCATGGCGGTTCTGTTGCGCGTCCGACTAGCGGAGAGAAATTCGTAGTTCTTCTGAGTGTTCAATGCGCCAACACACCTAATATTTAGCTCAATCGTTGTTTCGCACTCGCTAGTTGCACCTGGTTGCACAGTAAACCGGGCAAGGGAGTTTTGCAGCCCAGGACAAATGCGTGGCAGACGTCGCTGCTTGCATGTGTGGTTATTCGACAAGGAGTCAAAAGAAGACAGACGGAAATGTGAGTGTGTCTGTTTTGTGAGCCTTTTGTCCGTGTACGGTGTTCGCGCAACTACAGCTAAGTTGTTCTTCATGCTTACCAGCCAGCCCACATAGCTGCTTTTGTGTGCACGTGGTGGCCGTCTCGGGCATGCTTCAATATATGATTTGCAATACTGTATGACCATGCGGGCTGCTACAAGGGTGGAAAACATTTTACAAATATGTTCTAAACGTCACTGGAATGCTTCAGCTGTCGTTCAGCCCACAAACACACCATAATCGAGCTTACTCCATTCAAAACACGTGCGTAGCAGAAAAGAAAACAGTGAACACAAGAATGTCCTGTAATGCAGGATAACGGAAGACAAATTGTGCACTAATTCACGGTGACAGTCATCCCCGGTGGGCGCAAAGATGATCTAGAGCTCAAGTTGAATGTTATATATTGTACAGCTGGTCGAGGAATTTCAAACGTGCGATCCATCGGCATATAGGCAGTTCTGGCAGGTAAGGCTTGTTCGGTAATGCAGTCGTTTACTGTGTCCTGTTGTAACATTAACAACCAAGCGTGGTTGATAATCGCTTGCTCTTGATTGTGCGGAACCCAGATTCTGCTAGGATACTCTAATGTTGTACGTGCTTTTGTATAAGTCGTCAACTTTGTTTCGGACGTGGCATCGCGTAGCTTTCGCCTTAAACGTCCAGCTTGCGATCAGCTGAATTACAAATATTTTCAGATTATCTTGTTCTAGTTAGAACCCGATGAAATTGTTACATTATTTAAGCGCACACTTATTGCAACATATGTATATAACGGTTATTTTTTTATAACAGGTGGCGCAATACTCAGCAAACGTTTTGCAAGTTTGGTCGACGGCGTGTTTAGATTCTGTTATTTCAAAGTGCAGTAGTCTATATTCAAAGCACCTGGTTGTCTTGGCGATCGCATGGCGAAGTTTTGTTGTCAGAAGTAGTGCTGCGTAAGTCTTTCTCGTCTTGTGTTTTTCGTCTCAGCATAAGTGCTACACTCGCATTTCAGTATGCCGGCTGCACCGAAAGTAGCTTACGTAGTGTAGGACGAAGGGTACCGCGCAATAGTTAGCGTAAAGCTGATTAAAGACTTCGAGCCCGTTACTGTGGCAGACTGCCATAAAAACAAAGACATCTACTGGAAAAACAACGTGGAAGAAGGATATTATCGAGGAGACGTCATCCTCCTTGGTGGTGAGTGCAGTCCTTTTCTTTGAGGTGTCGATTTTGCTGGCGTTGGTTTGGCAGGCTGTTTTGCAGCACAGGACAAATGCGTGGCAGACGTCGCTGCTTGCATGTGTGGTTATTCGGCGCGTAGTCAAAAGAAGACAGACGGAAACGTGAGTGTATCTGTTTTGTGAGCCTTTTGTCCGTGTAAGGTGTTCGCGCAACTACAGCTAAGTTGTTCTTCATGCTTACCAGCAAGCCCAGATAGCTGCTTTCCTTTGCACGTGGTGGTCGTCTCGGGCATGCTTCAACATATGATTTGCAATACTGTATGACCTTGCGGGCTGCTACAAGGGTGGAAAACATTTTACAAATATGTTCTAAACGTCACTGGAATGCTTCAGCCAGACACAAGGTGTTAAGAAGAGCGCAGTGAGATAATGAAGTTCTAAAGCTTATTTAAAAGACCACATTCTTTTAGGAAGTTTAGCATGTCAGGCAGGGGTACTAGAGAGTTATCTCCCAACAGCAGAGTAGGGTGTAAAGGTATGTGTTGTTTGTATAGTATGCTGAAATATTTTTGTCTGCGTTTCAACATCAGGGCATGTGATTATGATGTGTATAAGTGTTAGCGGTTCTTGGCATTTTTCACATATTGGCTGTTCTTCCTTTGTGAGTAAAAAGTTGTGTGTCAAGTGTGTGTGTCCAATGCGAAGTCGGCATAACTTCGATAAACCGTTGTTGGTGACGGCAGGCCTTCCATTCACCGAGTATGGGCTTCACCGTGTGGAGCTTGTTATTCATGCATGTATCCCACTGTTGTTGCCATTTTGCTAGTAGAGCTAAACGAACTGTTCGCTGGATATCTTTAAGGAGAATTTTCACTTTTGCTACTGTTCTGTGGGCTGCCAATGAAGCATATTTATCTGCATTTTCGTTTCCAGGTATCCCAACATGACTTGGGACCCAGCAGAACCGGATCGAAACTACCTGGCTGTTTAAAGATACCATGTTTAAAATGACACCCACTAATGGCTCACACTCGGATTCTATATGTAGAGCTTTTAGTGCGCTTAGTGAGTCGGTGTATATGATTGCTTTCTTGTATTTGCCAGCGATGATTTTCTGAAGTGCTTCACTTAAGGCTTCAGCTGAAAAAATGGGAAAACTACGAGGTACTCTCACAGAAACTGTACTTTCCGCTGTCACGATCCCAATACCCACATAGTTTTCTGTGTTTGAGCCATCTGTGTAAAATTCTTCGTAATCCCTACATATATATATATATATATATATATATATATATATATACTGAAGTGCTTGAAATTCTTGAATTATGTGCTATACCCCCACATTGGCTGGATCGGAACCCCAGTGCTTCTGGTGGAGTGCCTTTTTTGTTGAAACGGCTTAGCGAAAACTCGCAAAGATGTGACAGGTCGAACCATGGCGGCAGTCTTGGTGGTTTAATGGCGTTATGAAGTGCTCCATCAGGGATGGCGTACATGCGGCAGTGTTCCTCGAAGCGTAGGACAAGTGGTTTGATTAGGTTCGGTTTGTTTAGGTAGTGCAAGCGCGAGTTACACTTCGTGGCGATTTCGTAGCAGAAGTGTTCAGGTGACGACCTTATTCTTAATTAAAACATATGACAGGGTTAGTAATGCTCTTCGATGACACAGAGGAGGCTCGTTGCATTCTACGTATAGACTTAGCACAGGTGATGTTCTGTAAGCACCACAGGACAGACGGAGACCGAGGTTGTGTATAGGGTCAAGACGGCGAATATATGAGTCTCGCGCCGAGTCGTAGACAGCGCAACCCGTAGTCTAAAATGCTGCGTACAAGAGATCGGTATATACGTATAAGGCAGAGTCGATCGGAACCCCAGTGCTTATGGGAATTAAAGTACTTTGAGAACGTTGAGTGCTCTGTTTGCCTCAGTTTTCAGAGCGTTTGTGTGTGCCAGAAAGTTCAGTTTTCGGTCGAATGTGATTCCTAGAAATTTGTATTCTTGTTTTACCGGCATTTCGATGTTGTTTAGTTTAAGAACAGGGTCAGGGAACAATCCTCTTTTTTGCGTAAAGAGAACAGCGGTGGTTTTTTGGGTTGAAAAGCGGAAACCATTTTGGTCGGCCCATTTCGTAAGCTGATTTATTGTAATTTGGAGTTGCCCTTCACAGGATGATAGGCTGGAGGCACGACAGGCGATTTGAAGATCGTCAACGTAGATGGGGTGCATGACTATAGGGGGGTATAGCACTGTTGATGGAGTTCATTTTGACTATGAAGAGAGTGGTGCTCAGAATGCAACCTTCTGGTACACCATTTTCTTGGACAAATATTCGTGATAGTACCGTACCCAGACGTAATTGAAATTTTCTATTCGATAGGAAATTACATAAGCAGTTCAGCAATCTTCCGCGAATCCCCAAGTAAGCTAGGTCTCTGAGAATCCCCTATCTCCAAGTTGTGTCATATGCTTTCTCTAAGTCAAAGACCGCGAGACAGAGCTGTTTGTGTAGAAATGCTTGTCGTATTTCTTGTTCCAGCCTAACGAGATGGTCAGTGGTGGAACAGCCCTTTTTGTATCCGCACTGGTTTGAGTCTATTAGGCGTTCTGACTCAAGAGTGAAGGTATTATATTTATGATTCGTATGTTTTTGCCAGGCAACTTGTTAATGCAGTGTGCCTATAGCTACTTGGGGATGTTGGGGGGTTTACCAGGTTTGAGGAAGGGTGTAACTATTGCATTTTACCAATCTTCAGGCATTATACCGAGAGTCCCATATTTTGTTAAAAAATTGGAGAAGTGCCTCCGCCGATGCTTGGGATAGGTGCGCCAACATTGTGTAGTGCACCCGGTCAGGCCCTGTTGCCGTTTTTTTACCGGCGAAAAGTACCCTGTTTAGAAAAGTAACTCAGGAATTACTCAATTGTAACAGATTACTTTTGCGTTAATTTTCTTCAACATTTTATTGCCGTAACACAATAACACAAGTTCGCTCAAACTACAGTGAATTACTGTGGCTTGCGTGGTAGAGAGAAGTCTGAAGGTTTGCGTGAAAGCTGGGATGCTTACTGCGGTTTTTGTGATATAGTGTTACACGTTGACTTTTAACAGGAGTTGTTTTTAAAGGTTTTTGTTGCGGCTTCTTCCACGTTTTCCTCGTTAAGAGGACTGAACACTCTCAATGCGTGAGCTGGAGGGAAGGGTGGCATAACACAGAAAAAGTTTGCGCACCAGATCATACTTCTGCAGTGCTTTCGATGCTAGTGTCCATGCCCTCTATGAAGGTTGTGCTTCGCAGCTGCTGCCGTTCGGATAAGGTAAAGGAAAAAAAGGTGACAAAATCGCCTATGGACGGACACCATTCCCCCCTTGTCAGACAAGAGGCGGGGGGGGGGGGGGGGGGTCCTTACAGGGTGGTCACATAATTTTTCGGGACAAGAACTGCCGTAGAAGACTGGTTATAAATTGATATTTTTGGGGGTAAAATGTAACTGATTAATTACAAGTAAATGTAATTGAATTACCCAGAACGTTAGTTTTGGAAAAGTAATCGATTAAATTACAAAAACTCTAACTGAATGCTAGTAATCGATTGCTTGTAACGCGTTACGTATAACTCTGATTATAGTGTGCACCAAGCTTAGTATGCACAATGGGGCTGCTTGTTGTTACACAAACGGTAACTTTGCCTTGCACGGAATGACAGAGGACAGAACAGCATGGGCACAGCAGTAACTTCCAGCATTCTGGTCACAGTGTGGAGTGACCTATGTTAGAAAAATGTCACAGCTTGCAGATATGCATTTGTCAGCTTGGTGGACACCAGTGGTGTGTTTGTGTTGTTCCTTTCATCCTATTATGTGCAAAAAGTTGGTATGGAAAACTAACAAGCCAATCATATTTGTTCTAGTTGCAGTCAAGGTGTGTTTGTGTTGTTCCTTTCATCCCATTATGTGCAAAAAGTTGGTATGGAAAACTAACAAGCCAATCATATTTGTTCTAGTTGCAGTCAAGGTAACTACGTGTTTATTGCTGTCAAGATGCAATTCATTAAAAATTTGCCTAGACAATTTAGCGCAAGTTTAGCATATGCAAAAATTGCAGTTGAAAATCTAGGAGCACTGCAACTGTGGTGGTTATCGGGACACCTTGCAATGCGAGATGTGTTAGAACTGCTCAGTAGTCATGGCTGGAATACGTTAGGCAGTTGCTACAAGCCTGAAATGTAGTGTTTGTATTAGTTGGATTGTGTAAGCTTTCTGGCATATTTGCTCGTTTTGGGCCTCTTGATCAGTGATGTTAACTATGGGTTGATGTGTTTGTTCTCAAGCATTCAAAAAAGAAATGCAAAAAAGCTGGGCAACCAAGCACAAAAAGGCGCTGCAGCAGTGGGAGCGCTGAAGAGGAGCTCGTTCGAATTGAGACTTCTGGGAAAAAGAAAGCGACATAACAAGGGAGCTGAAGAGGAAAAATAAAAGACTGCATGAAAGAGTAGAGACACTCGAGCAGAATAATGACCTACTACAAGACTTACTGCACGACAGACTCTGCAAGTTATATTTATGGCATGCCACCTTTTAAGATTATGCTTTTTTAGGATTTTGCATGCAGTCCGTGAGTGCTGTGGTTCTACGCCTCCTAACATATTTTCTTCGGCATATTCATGCCATTTCGATGCCTTGTTCCCAAGTGGTACATGAAAGAGCCTTTTGAATTCAATGTAAGGTTTTCAGGCTGCAGCAGTGGGTGATAGTTGTCACACCCCTTCAGTCCTTCACTTGTCACTGGAAATCAGTGGCTGCAGCAGCTAAGCTCCACTCCCATTTTACGTCGCGAACGCATGGTTGAGCTCCGCTTTCCACCAGGTGCCGCAACAATACCAGATGCTGGTCGCTCACATTACTTATGTTATCGGTGAGGTATCCAAGACTATGGCAAGATGCTTCAAAGCTATTCAAGTGGGACAGAAATCGAGAAATTTTTTCTCGTTGAATTATGCAGAACACGTCTACGTAACGCATGAAGACCTTGGGCGGTGTGTTGAAAGAGGCGAATCCCAAGTTCTTCCCATACTACGTAGAAGACGTGTTCTGCATAATTGCGCGAGAAAAAATTCCTTCACACTTAAGTAGATTTGAAGCATCTATTTAGTTCACGGCCGAGGTAGAAAGACACGCGAGCTACCTTTCCTGGACGTCCTCGTGAAACGTGACCAGCGCAGTCTGACGTTTTCTGTTTGCAGAAGGAGCACACATACCGGTAGGTAAGTGCATTATGACTCGGTTCACCTGACAAACCAGAATAGATCGGTGGTTGCCTCACTAGTCGCCAGAACAGCATCTGGTCAACGCCGAGTAGCAGGGCTGCTAACCTACAGCAAGTGCACCGAGATCCCTCGGCATGTGGCTACCCGAAGTCTGGTGGAACGCCAGCTGTCTCAGCTGCCGAGACCTGACCGTGTGTTTCCCAAGAAAACATGCCGCTATATACCGTACGTGCCTGGTGTGAGCGAGGGTCTGGCCCGAGTTCTACCGCCATTACGACGTCCAAGTCGTCCATGTTTCCTACACAGAAATTGCATCATCGGCTGGTAAACGTGAAAGACAAAAAAGAAAGGTTTGCTGGCGTTTTTCATCGGATCCCACGACTGTAAATGTGTATATATCGGCGAGACAAGAAACTTTGAACAGCGGGTCAAACAGCATGTAAATGACGTCAACAAGGAAAAAGTGTCTTCCAATGCCTTGGCAGAGCACGCTGAAAACGTGAGCCATCAAATCCATTAGGATAACGCCATGATCTTGGAAAAAGAAAAAAAAACAGTCTTCAAGACACCACTTAGAATCAATCCTGATTCAAACGACTGATAACGCATTGAACCGAAATGATGGAACCCTGTTTCTTATCTAAACCCGCTGCTTACGTCACATTTTCAAGCCCTCATAGGCATCGCTTGATTCGTACTCGCTTTTATTGTGAACAAGGCTCTCGTCAGGGGAGCCGAAATATCATTTTCGGTGTCCTTTTAATACTGTCATGTTACTTATCGACCTAACGGGCTTCCGTCAATATCTCGACTTCACCCATCTTTTTGAGTGAAATATGTACTACTCTTTGAATAGGATTTCTTTCCTTTTGTTTTTAACACGCTTACTAGAGAGTTGAAGGACCGGCCGACTTGGTTAGCGCACTTCAGAAATAAAAGAAATTTACATGCCGCTCCGGGGAAGTCAGCAAAAAGCACTCGGAAAAATCAGGAAATCTCGGGAAACTTAGAAATATCCAGCTTGGTGGAAACGCGGGTGTTGAATTTGAGCAAATACAACATAATTGTGTTCCTCATAATCAGGTTGTGATACACTGAAGTTCTAAAAAGTAATGCTGTTTTCGAGACGCAGTTAAGAAATGTACGTGTCTTCTTTATTTTCCACATTTGCTGTTTTTCCAGAAACATGGTTCAGCCGTTCATGTGGCCACCACCTATGCAGCATGAACTCTAGAGCTGAACATGGCGCCAACGAAAATGGGGCCACCCACAGCACCTACAGCGGCATTCAAGAGAAGGTATGAGCATATGGCAACTTATTAAGCCGAAAGCCTTAGGTGCTTCATCAAGTGTGAAAAGTGACCGTCGGCATCAGCACCAACACGAATGACACAAACAGTTATCACCGTGTGATGACATCATCGTCACATCACAATTGTTACCCAAATTTGTGATTTTATCATGACGTCACATCATGTCATTGCTTGGTCTAAGGTTGGCCAATCCCGGGGGATCCCGGTTGGCCGATCCATGCCGCTTGATAAACGGCAGCATATCATGAGATACACAAACGATGGAAGGTTCTGCCTGGAGCTGGCGCATCACTTCTGGCCAGCTGCTGAAGCTGCCAAGCGCAGCCTCACTGGCCAGGCATGCCGTAGGTTCTCCACGGGCCTAGTGAAACTCCAGGCAACCACAGAAAAGGTGGAGATGATGAAAGGTAAGCAAACTTGCACAATTATTATAAGCATTGCACTGCAATGCACGTGGTGGTTCACTGCTTAACATGAGTAGTACTGGAGGTTTGGCGCTTACCCACGGACACATTTCTGTAGGACAAAATTCAAATGCATTGCTAAAGAATGCAGGGTGATTAAAATTTGTTAAAAGATTGCCACATTGGTTATCCTTACATACAAATACCTTTCCGTCACATTAGCAGTTTCGCGAGACAACTTGAGTCAGTGGAAGTGAGCCTTTCCATTCTACTGTGCTGGCCTCTGCCATTTTAAAAGATTTTTTTTTTGTGGTTGCTGGGGCAACTGGTTTTTTTTTTATTTACATTAAGTTTTATTGGCGCAAGGGCATCTGAGGCCAAAGAGCGCCAGTACAAGTATTATGTCTTTTCATGTTATTTGTCTGGAAATAATTTAAAATAAATGCTTTGCAGGGCATATCTATGAAGTGTATAAAAGTACAGTTCGGCTAAAATTAGTGTCACTCTGTTACAAGGCCTTGAATTCTTTGGCTGCAGTCTCATGGTAAATGAGTCGGCAAGGTCTGAGACCCTCACTGCCCAGTCCTTGCTCGAGCAAGGAACTGCGAAAGCTCAGACATACTTTTTTGGCAACAGGCGGTACCTCACACGTGAGGCCCAGCCTGGTGACTAGGATGGAATGATACCATTGATAAAAAGTTCACTTTCGCAAGATATCTAAAAAGTCTCTTACGGTTAAACATTGAGTCGAGTGATAAAAATAGCGCGGGATGAAGTGGAATACGATACCGGTAGAGCTCCCTAAAATGAGTCAGCCGCTCTTGGTGAAGTCCGGGGCATTCAATGAGGACATGCAAAACGGTTAGATTCTCTCCACAGTGTATACATGTCGGTGGATCAGTGCCTGTGAGAAGGTGTTTATGTGTGGCATAAGTGTGGCCTATCCTGAGCCGTGCTATGGTGACTTCTGTGAATCTATTGAGCTTTTTGTGGGATGACTTTTCTTAGTTGTGGTTTTACTAGGTGGAGCTTGTTGTCGACTTGTTTGTCCCATTCAGCTTGCCAGTGGCTCCGTAGCCCTCTACGTACAACAGGTTTTAAATCCACACCCAGAACAGTGCTTATGTCTATAGTGTGCCGACTTGCAGCTTCTCGGGCATTCTTGTCCGCTATTTCATTGCCCGCGATCCCAGAATGACCTGGCACCCAGCATAGGACAACAGAAAGCTTTAGGTTATAAGCTGCATGGATCTCAGTGAGAAGCTTGTTAAGGACAGGATTTTTGCTGTACTTGCCACAAGACAGTGCAGTAACAACGCTCAGAGAGTCAGTGTACACTACAGACCTTTGTATCTTGTGTTGTAGAATGTGCTGAATAATAAGCAGGATACCATACGCTTCAGCCGTGAAAATGCTGGTATGCATGTGCAAGGTTTTGGTCTCGGAGAAGTTATGGCCGTAGGCTGCACAGGATACGGATGTTTGGGACTTTGAGCCATCAGAGAAGAAGGCGGCTGAACGATATTTGTGCTCAAGGGCCAAGAAATGTTGTTCAATTAGCGCATTGGGGCAGGTTTTCCTTTTGAGGTCTTTAAAGGACCAGTCACAAGTGACCGGACACTGCTGCCAGGGAGGAACGATTTCAGCATGGTCACTTTCCTGTAAGTCCGCGAAACGAATTCCAAGTTTTTCGACAACAGGTTTTATTGCCAACGGAAACGGTGGTGCGATAGAAGGACGGTTCAGGTATAGCTGTGTTGTGGAGACGTCATTCAAAAGTGCTTTGCATGGGTGCTGCTTCAGAGACATGATTCTTATTGCATAGGTGACTCCTAGATATGTGCGCTGATAGCCCAGCGGCCACTGATCCGACTCTGCATAAAGACTTTGTACAGGGCTGGTACGGAATGCTCCAAGTGCCAGGCGTATACCTAAATGATATACAGGATCCAATAGTTTGAGTGCTGTCTTTGAAGCTGACTGGTATACTATGCAACCATAATCGATGCGCGACAGAACCAGGCTTCTAAACAGAGATATGAGACAATACTTGTCTGTCCCCCACGATTGATGAGATAAAATCTTTAAAATGTTCATGGTCTGAAGGCATTTTAACTTCAATTGTTTTATGTGCTGGATGAAGGTGAGCTTAGCATCAAAAACTACACCGAGGAATTTTTGTTCTTTTGCAGTGGCTAAGCTTTGTCCATTCATTAGTATGCAAGGATCAGGGTGTATACCTCTTCGTCTGGAGAACAGCACACAAGTAGTCTTGTCAGTGTTAAACTTAAAACCATTTTCGTCAGCCCATTTCGCAAGGCGGTTAACACCTAACTGTATCTGGCGTTCGCATATAGTCAAGTTACACGATTTGAAGCCGATTTGGATGTCATCCACGTAGACTGAATATGATATCGCAGGTGGAATAACAGAGCGAAGAGAGTTCATTTTAACTATAAAGAGTGTGCAGCTTAATACCCCTCCTTGCGGTACTCCATTTTCTTGAAGAAACGTGCGCGATAATACACTGCCTATTCTTACACAAAACTTCCTTTCAGATAGGTAATCTCGTAAGATGTGTAGCAACCTACCACCTATTCCAAAGGACGATAAGTCTTGCAAGATTCCGTATCGCCAGGCCGTATCATACGCCTTTTCAAGGTCAAAGAACACAGAAAGACAGTATTGGTTGTGTACAAATGCATCACGTATATATGACTCGAGGAGGACAAGATTATCAGTTGTAGACCTAGCTCTTCGAAAGCCAGATTGGCAAGGGTCCAATACACCGTTGTATTCTAAATAATAGACTAAACGGCGGTTAATCATTTTTTCGAACACTTTGAGTAGGCAGCTTGTGAGTGCAATAGGCCTGTAACTATTCACCGAGGAAGGATCTTTGCCCTGTTTGAGGATTGGTAGGACTATTGCCTCTTTCCAAGCAGAGGGTATCTTGCCAGTATCGAAAATTTTGTTGTAAAGGCCTAAAAGGCAGTTTAGGGTTTCGTCGGGGAGGTTTTGGATCATTTCGTAGGCAATTGTGTCAGCACCAGGGGCTGAACTTCCACAAGAACCAAGGGCAAGCTTCAGTTCATGGAGTGTTAGTAGTTGATTGTATCCATCTGATACAGGCTTGTTCTCGCGCAGAGGTACACTTTCAGCTACGCTTTTATGGTGTAGGAACTTAGCGGTATAATTTTCTGAGCTTGATATTTTCTCGAAGTGTTCGCCAAGAGTGTTTGCTTGTTTTTCTATTGACTCGCAGGAGTCATTGACCATAGGGAAAGGATTCGGCCGGTTTCCTTTGAGTTTATGGACCCTATTATACACCTTGCTGGCGTCTGTGTAAGAGTTTATTGAAGATATGTAGCGCGCCCAGCTTTCCCTTTTGGCTATACGACGGATACGTCTGCCATTCGCTTTGCAACTTTTGAAGTTTACCAAGTTTTCTACTGTTGGGTAGCGAGAAAAATATCCCCATGCTTTGTTTTGGCGTTTTTTTGCGATTTCACACTCATTATTCCACCATGGTTTCGCATTGACTTTATTAGCGCTAGATTGAGGTATGCACTTTTTGGCTGAGGTGAGGATATATTCAGAGATATAGGTAGCCATCTCTTCTACATCTAGGTGGTCCACCTCTTCGAGGCGAAGTATAGATAGCTCTCTAAATTTCACCCAGTTTGCACCGCGAAGGTTCCATTTTTTAGGGTAAGCTGGTCCGTCATGCCATTGTCTTGTTTCTAAAAGAGTAGGGAAATGGTCACTCCCATATGGATTATTAATAACTTTCCAATGTAGGTAAGGTAGAAGTGTGGGTGACCCGATGGCTAAATCTATGCATGAATATGTATTGTGTGTGGTATTGTAGTATGTTGGCTCTGCCTTGTTGAAGAGACAGGCTCCAGATGAGAGAAGAAAATTTTCTATTGCGCGACCTCTCGTATCACATCTAGTATCGCCCCATAACGCACTGTGAGCATTAAAATCTCCAATTAAAACATATGGTTCTGGAAGCTGATCAATCAGCTTTTCAAACTCTATTTTGTCGAACCGTTCGCCGGGGGGTATATAGATGGAGCAAACAGTTATGAGATGATTGAATAAAATAGCCCGAACAGCCACAACCTCGAGAGAGCTTTGTAGGGCAATGTGCTGGCATGGAACGGTCTTTTGCGCAATGATTGCTACACCTCCTGATGGGTTGCCACTATTTCGATCTTTGCGAAAAACCACGTATTGATTTAAAAAATTCTTGTGTGTTGACTTTAAATGTGTTTCTTGAACACAGAACACTCTTGGCTGATAATCATTTAGTAAATCTTTGATGTCATCTAGGTTATGAAATAGGCCCCTGGCATTCCACTGTAGTATTTGTGTGGACATATTGAAGAAAATGTATGGGTTCTGTGTTCAGATGCACGTGTTAAGGATATCTAAGTATGTGTACAAGGGAGGTAACCTTTCAGGTTACCGATCCCTTTGGCGGAGCAGTTATGGGATGTTTTCCTTTCTTATTGCGCTCCAAAGAGCGCTGATCTTTGGGCGTCGACGACGCTGGTGTTCGTCCGTCGATCTCCATAGCCTTCTCTGAGGCGCTGGAAGATCGAGGACCGGGCACCGAGACTTTCGTCTCCTGCCTTGGAGTTCGGATCAGCTTTGGGACCTGTGGAACCAAAGTCTGAGGACCTGTCTTCGAAGTTGATGGCGCAGCAGTAGCGGCTGCCACCTGGGGGGCGGGCGAGGTGACTACCGGGACACTGTTGGTGACCGCGGTAGACTGCCGAGACATTTGTGACGCTGCCCCCCCGTCGCGCCACCTCGGCAAAACTGGTGTGATCAAGGTATGAGAGTCGTTTCCTTGCTTCATGAAATGTGATGTTTTCTTTTACTTTTAGAGAAATGATTTCTTTTTCTGTCTTCCACTTAGGACATGTTCTAGAGTAGGCCGGATGGTCACCTTTGCAGTTCACGCAGCAGGGGGATTCCTGACACGTATCAGCCGAGTGGCCATTGGCGCTGCACTTGGCGCATGCCTCTTTGCCTCTACATGATTGTGATGCATGGCCGAACCTTTGGCATTTGAAGCAGCGCCTCGGGTTCGGTATGTATGGTCTCACGTTGATTTTGAGATATCCTGCGTCTAGAGAGCTGGGGAGAGTGCTTGTTCCGAAAGTTAGGATGATGTGTTTAGTTGGGAGTTGTTCGTTGTTTCGTCTGATTGTTATTCTTTGAACCTTAATGACATTTTGGTCTTGGAAACCCTCAAGGAGCTCCTCGTCACTCAAGTTCATGAAGTCTTCTTCTGAGATGACGCCCCTACAGGTGTTCAGCGAACGATGGGCAGTGATTGTGACATCAGTGTTACCGATGCTGACTAGATCATATAGCTTTTCGATTTGTTCTTTCTTTTTCAGTTCGATTAGGAGATCTCCGCTGCTCATTTTTGATGCTTTATATTCTTTACCAATAGCTTCTCCGAGAGATTTCGCCACCATGAATGGGGACAGTTTACGCAGGCTTGAAGTTCCTTCACTGTGCAAGACGTGGAAACGGGGAAAGTTGTCTAAGTCGGTACGGAGATTAAAGTGAAACGGTACTTCGGTGCGACCTCTTTTTAAAGGCCGATCTGGTAATTTAGGGAAAGCGTCTGCCATAGGATGGTTTTGAAGTTCGGCGACGGTGGTAGCCACCCACCACCGAGCCCAACATGGGGGCGCTACAGGTTTCAAAACCTGCGAACGCCAGCTATACACCGCCGCTATAACCCAATATTCATACCCAAGACTGGATATGATACACAAGGTTAACCCTCGCCGCCTGGAAAATTGGAAGTGAATAGAAGAGAGTAGAGGACAGGAAAGATGAAAAAGTGATAGAGAAAGACAAAGATGTGGGAAGAGAAAGAGATAGGAAAAGGCGACTGCCGATTTCCCCTGGGTGGGTCAGCCCAGGGGTGCCGTCTACGTGAAGCACGGGCCAAAGGGGTGTGTTGCCTCCGCCGGGGGGCCTTAAAGGTCCAATCACCCGGCGTCGGCTCAACCCCCAGGATCCCCTTTTCCCCGGACACGGCGAAGCCACGCACGGCTAGGCGTGGGAGGGAGTCGAAACCCCCCCCCGTTAGCTCGGGTCCGTGGTGTCGCCACACACCAAACGCCTGCTTGCGCAGATGCCCCTGCGGGGCTGGGGCAACTGGTATCGTTGGAATAAAAGCTTTCGAGGTCCAGTAGTCTTTTAAGACTTCACTAGGTGAATTCACATGCGCCGTGGTATCGTGAAAAAGATGGATTTGGCTTAAGCTGGCTACTGTGCTCACTTACCATTGTACATGCAGCATGCATCTCAAATTGCAGCAAGAAGAAAATTTTGATTGCATGGATTGCTCATGTTCTACAGAATGATTTTATCACAATTTGTTAGCACACTGCGGTCAAGAAGGGTGTGATTTAGAGAAAGGAAAAACACTCCGTTTCCTCTCTTGGCTTGCTATCATGAAAAGGCTCCTTTCAAGTTTTAACGGCCTTAACATCTCACACTGTGAGACAAAATACATTTGATTACACATTAAATTCGCTTCCTGGGGCTAAAGGATGAGTTAGAACTGCTATTACATTTCTCTGTGTGAATTTTTCATGAAACTAACCTGCTCTAGAATTATGCGGCATATTGTTTTATTTTGCATGGCTTAGACTTGATTTTAGCTACAGTTCATTATGTTTTCAATTAAGTGATATGTATTTATAAGGAGGATTTACTGTATATATTTATTTGTGCGAAAGAAGTAGCTCAAGGGACATCACGGCTAGCACTCCTTTACTTGAAACAGTCTTCATCATCCCTCTGAAATCCTTTATTTTTTTCTGTATATATTTTTCAGGGTGCCTGCAGCAATTTATAGGGCACAACTTCCAGCCAGGACATCTTCAGGAAGTACGCGTCGCTGCAGTGCGGCGTTACTTACGTGGCTTTTTCACTGAAGCAGGCAGACCAGGGAAGCGAGGGTGCGGCACCACCAAGAATGACGTCTGAATAAATTACATCAATTGAACCAGCCTTAGCTTCTTATTGCAATTATTGAATTATGCATGCTCCTTGTTTATCCTTACACATTTTGGTTAAAATGTGTTACAGTTTCTACTCGTAGATTTTTGCGGTTTCTTTTAGCCAGTAAATTATGCTTGCTTTCATGAACTGGTTATTTCCACCCAACATGCTCCCCATATGCGTATTCGCTGCCTGTTGCCCACCTGCCATCCGCCAAGCTCCACCGCTATCCGCCATCCGCTGTCCACTATCCAGTATCCGCTATCTAGTATCCAGTATCCGCTATCCAGTATCCAGTATCCACGATTCAGCATCCACCTACTACATTAATGCACTATTATGGTGGATGGTGGTTTTCACTATTTCCACCATTCGACTTTTTCCAATAGGGCACTTTTGTCAATAGCCAGCTCCAAGTGCCCTTTACGGTATGTGGTGGTCTCTTATCTCTTAGGAGTACAGATTATTATGGGCTCAGGCTTAATATAACTGTAACTGTAACATAACTGTAAGAGCTGTTACATGGTTGCTAATTAAACTCGCACCGCTGTCTACTGAATTGGAAATTCTAGTAAATATGCTTCCTTCTAGCATGTTTTACAGCTTCCCACAAACTGTTCATGTGAGACTTGAAGGCAGCAATGATGATCAGTGTCATTTTCTTTTCATTGATGATTGAAAGGAATGTAAGGAATGCATTTTTGTTTTGCTGGAGCCACATTAGTGTCAAATGTCTAAATTGGGATTGTAATGTTGATGCTTTTCTGGCTTACTGTTCACCACCCCACTTTTTGCCCAGTCTTTTAGTATCTGTAAAATGCAATGATTTTCATTGTGAGGGTAGGGGTACTATTGCCGTAAATAAGCACCATATGCGCCTGTAGAATGCATTCTGTGAACTGTACTTGCTTTAAAATATATCATGAGGAATATTCACATAAATCATAGTATCCCAGTGTAATGCAAGAGGGCATGCAGTTACAGGAGTGAAATGAGACTTATCGGCAACAACTGCAGTACATATGAGCACAACTCTTCACACGACTGAAGGGAGCAACAAACATTTTCAAAAACAAGCTATCCCTTGAGTCTTAATATCATTCCACATTTTTCTATGCAGGTTCACCTGGGCAAAGGTGTTTTTTTGTGGACAGGGACAAATGGGCATGGCTGGTTTCCCGACCTAAAGACTCCCTCTTCTGTAAAAAGGCAACAAAGCTTCTTTGGGGCGTGAGTGCCCTCCGCAACAGGAGCATTACTGGAGCGCCATGTCGGCGCTTCGCCAGGACCGAGAACCAGGCGCCACCCAGGAGGGCACTCACGCCTCTGAAATTGGAGGCAGTTGCAAGTAAGTATTTCATGCTTAACGTATTTTGCTTAATCTAATGACAATCAAGTTTATCAGATATATGAACTTATAAGTGCTTAATTTCGCTCCACATTCCTGCTCATGATTCTACAGATGCCTTCAACAAGTATGTCTGCGACAAGCCCAATGAAGTTCCGGGGCCTGACAGGATCAAAAAGATGAACAGGTTCATTGCGGAAATGCTGAATGACCTTAATAAATAATTGATCAAAAAATATTCTAGCCTGATCGTGTTTATTTGATGGTATATGTAAGTGCAACAATGAATTTTACATCCTGCAGTATTTGTGAGATATCACCGCATACATTACTGTATATATTTGCTTTTACTACACACTTCATGAACTGGCATGCCTTTTCAATACGTTCTTTTGCTGCATGTCATTTATAACCTAAATTGCTAATCGAGCCCATATCACCTTTTTTACCCATATAACCCGTAACACCCGTATGATCAACACACCTGCATCACCTGTATGACCTATATCACCTATAAACCTGTATCGCCTATACGACCCGTATCAACCTATACGACCTGTATCCAAAAGCATCGTATGTATAGGTCCCTATATATATACGAATTTTCAGTAGGGAGCCAGAATAGAAGGCACGATGTCTTCAAGGTACTACAGGGTACTCTTCGACGGAAGGGAGTCAGCGAAGCCACACCACCATCGAAGCACCTCGCCAACTTGGCTGTCAGCTGTTGCAAGAAGAAACTGTGACCGTTAGAGAATTCGGAGGTCACAAGACGCAGAAAACGACAAGAGTCCGTGGGCTCCTTTTTCCAGCAAAGACAGGCAAAGCCATTGAAATCGAAGCTTTGAAAGTGGGGGGCTATTTGTAGCGAGCACATTCCAATACCAGGCGAAGAAGTCACAAAGAAGATGAAGGAAACTGGATTGGACACGCGAGCCCTTTGTCTAAAAGGAGAAAACGGAAACTCCGTTTCATTATTCGAGGGTTCCAACTACTACTGGCATTTTGTGACCGGAAATGTTAAACCCGTGTGCAAGAAAAGGAAGGACTTGAAAGCCGTGCACACTAGATTGGGATGGACCTTGCAAGGGCCACTTCCATCGTCAAGAAACAATGCTCACTGTTCTACCGCCATAGCGCTTCGAACATGCGTAGAAGAAAACTGTGTTTCTGAAGCTCTCAAGGAAATTTGCGATCCGGAAATTGTACGCGGATGAGCTGATGAAACGGTATTTGACAATGAACTGAGGCTGCAGCATTTCGAAAGAAATCGTACGAAAGAGGACGACCGCTATAAATTTCGACGACGCGTTGGACGTTTCATGCGCAAGTTCAACAAGAGTCGCAGCCACTCGGACAAGAACGAGAAAACCATTTGTGTGTACCACAAAGAAGGATCCGCCTTCCGTGACCACCAAGATGTCAACAGTGAAGATGGCTTGGAAGGTTAGTTTAATGGTCTTATTAACTGACTCATGTTCCATTTTTCGCACAACTAGTTTTAACTATCTTTCCCTTCAGATGTTCCTGCTGCAGCGCTTGCCTTCAGTGGAGAAAGTGGCATTTAAGTTAACACCCTTAACCCTGAGAGACACCAACCACTCAGCATAGCGCATGTAAAAACTCAGACCTCACTGTAATCACTGGTAATCCATGCTACCAGCTATTTTATATAATCTTTGCGATCTGTACACTGACAGCCACATGCTTATGCAGGCAAAAAGCTTTTGCTTATGCAATGAAGATGCAGTGCTAATCACTATGTCAAAGCTGCACCACAACCTGCCGTTTTCGCTAGTTGGGGTGCTCTTTGGCATTCACCGCACCACAGCAGCAGATATATTTATATCAACAGTAGCAACACTAGCGGAAATACTACAAGCCGCTGTATTTTGGCCAAGCAAAGAGGCGGTTGTCGACAAACTCACCGTCCATTTTAAGGAATACCCAAATGTACGTGCAGTTTTGCACTACTAACCTACAGCTGGTACAAGGGAACATACACAGCTAAGGTTTGTCTGTGAAACACCTGAAGGCAATATTAGGTTTTTGAGCAAGGCATATGGTGGAACAGCATCAGATTCCTTTATAACAAAGGAAAGTAAAATTCATGAGAAGTTTTTGCCATCTATAGATAGCGTAATGGTCGACAAGGGCTTTCTGATTGATGATCTTTGCCTTCAGGACCACGTAACCATGGTTCACCCGCAATTTTTTACGTAAAAATAGACAGCTTACACAGCGTGAAGCTCAACAAAACTAGAGCATTGCAGCTGCCCGCGATCATGTGGCGCGCGCCATTCAGCATATGAAGTTTCCAAAATTCTGCCGGGCAACCTCGGCACTCAGCTTTTCCCTTACATTTACGACAGTTTAACCGTCACTGCTGGAATTGTGAATTTATCAAAGCCTATTTTCAGTGCTGAAAAGTTCTTGTTTCAGTGAAATCGTTTTGTGACGTGGCTTGCCTAAAAGGGGCATTACATCCCCGCTAGTGTCGGGGTGCCAGTTCACTATAAAAGTCAGTAGTGCAGCAACATATGTCATGCATGCACCAAAAACTCCTTTCATTGTGTTTCACATGCACAGTATGCTTTAGAAAAGCTATAGCTGGGATATATTTTTTTCTATTTTACTTTCTGTGGTGAGTTTTTGTATTTTTTTAGTGTTCTTTGTACAAATATACTTCAACTGTAACTATGGAGATCCGGTTTGATTAGATGTGCGTATATGTTTCTTTATGCTTGATATGAACATGCACTTTTCCTTCACTTTTTGCTGTTTCTCTATATATATATACCTGCATTTATTTCACTGCCAATTTGTGTTTTCTTGTGCTCAGAAGCCGTCAGCTTATAACCCTTGCCTTCTCATGTTTTCTGAAGTGTAAAAGTTGTCATTACTGCATTATGTTATTCTTGTGACTAGCAAAAATTATTTGTCTCACATTTTATAGAACTCTATATCATCTACATGGCATTGCATTTATTGTCTAGTAATATGAATTTCCGGAGTTTGATGTTCCAAACCCATGATATCGTCAGGAGGCACGTAGTGGAGAGCTCTGGAAATTATTTATAGCTGCGGGTAGCTGCGTGCTGAGCGCAAGTGACCTGGCGGAGCAATCTAACCTCGTACGTCACATGGATGCCTCCGCATAACCGCGCCACAGTCCTCGCCCTGTGTCCTCGCGCCTAATACTTCGTGGCTGCGGCAAGTGAAGGAGACGGAGATCTCATTGTAAGGATGTGGCGAAGCCTGCTCAATCATATATGCAACCAATATACGGGGCATGATGGACCTTTTGCAGAATGCTTGCATGGACCTCTCGACAACAAGCAATGGATGACAAGAGGTAATTCGGAGTCATGTGGAATTACGCTATTTAGAGCTTTCTAATGCACCCCTCACCAGGTGTTACAGGGTTGCGGTTCATTTCCAAGCCAAGTTTAAGAAAAGTGATGGAATCTTTATTTTTGACAGCACCTCCAGCCTTCACGAAATCGCAAGCAATTTTGGAGAACCCTCGACTTCACAGCGACCTCCGCCAGTTGTCTACGCTGGTACAGACGTTCTCGTTGCAGTCCTTCAACAGCCTCCTGATCCGCTTTGCCCAAGTCCATTGCATACACAGGATCTGAGTAAAAAAGCAAGGTGTGTTTTATTGTGAATATTATGTAAGTCATGGCTAGTTACGTAATCTTTACTGCAGAAGAAAAACTGGTCTGAAAATATTTTCTCAGTAGGCATCACACTTGTGTGTTCTATTCAGTGAAGCATTGGAACTTCACTGAAGCGACGCAATGTGACAACGATACATTACTCAACAGATGTGCAGCAAGGCAATGAGGTGCATTGCTTTGACATTGTTGTGAAGGCCTACACTTGGTCTTTGCTAGCACAGATATGCTATTTATCCCCAACAATGCAAGGTATTTTTGTCAAAATGATAGGATCGAGCCTTAGTGTCATAGCATTTTTTATAAAAATTTCTAACGTCTAAAAACAAACACCTCGCATATTAACAAATTTCTGATCGACGTATGCAACTCTAAATTTTCATGTATATGTGGGAACTATTTAACAAACATAACGCTCTCTCACAGAACACAGCTGGCTGTATTACACTTCACTGAGAATGCATCAAGGCACCAGGCGCAGGACCAAAATGGACAGAGGCGCTGGAAGAGGAGGCTCAGCAAGTCTCGGAAGGGGCATTTCACAGCCCGCAAAATCATGACGGCACCAACATTTGGTAAGCAACATGTATTATTTAGCACTGAGCATTTTCTATCATCAAGAGCAGGATGACATAAGCAGGGCAGAGGACTTAGCACATTCTGTCCTTGTCTACAGATAACGACTAGACTTCATGTGCACAAATACCTTGCAGCAGTTGTTACAAGTACAGTAAAAGCTCGTTAATTCGAACTCGAGGGGGACTATAAAATTGTTCAAATTAAGCAAAGTTCGAATTAGCGGGCAGGCACTAGAATGAACAGACGTCACGCCACACTGTGGGGAGAGAACCCGAAGAAACCGCCTCTGGACTCGTTCGTGCAAATTAGGCGATACTACACGTTTGTGACAGGCAATTTCGCAAATTAAGTTCATGCTCTAACAGCCAACATAATTTATTGATCAGTCAGTGATACGCCAGAAACAAGCAGCGACTTGCATTCGCGTGAGCAGTGAGCCTTCATGCCAAAATATACAAAGCTATTTGTGCTCCAAAACACGTTCATGTACAAACAGAGTCACGCGATCAAAATTTAGTCTTTGTTGCTTAGTTTATTTAGACCAATATTGAAATTGTCCAAGGGGACACGGCTAAAGGCAAACATTGCCTGACTGGGCCGTGCCACCCATACAGCAGTAGTAGCAGACAGAAGACATTTACAACCATAAAAGCATACATGGAAATCAATCACTACACTTGTTTTACATAGATGAAAGTAATGAGTAATTTCGGCGATCATTCTGGGCCGATTTCTGCGAGGAGGGTCGAAAGCCAGGGGGGCTCCCAGTTCGAATTAACCGCTGTAGGTACCGACGTGTTCGAATTATCGGAAGTTTTCCCCCATAGCAATACATAGTGATGTGCCGGGAACAGGGCGTCAGTTCGAATTAACCCTTTCAGACGCCACCTATGAAGAACTGTCTGTAAATGGGTCAAAACAATACAACGTTATTTCAAGGCACTCAATATACTATTGCAATAAAAATAATGTCATAATATGTTCATTTATGTGTGTTATAGCAACCTATTCTAATTAAGTTGTAATTAAATATCTGTTTATCTTGAAGTCATTCATGCTCTATTTTGGCATAAATAGAATGAAATTTTTGGTTATGTCCATTTGGAGCAAAGAAAAAGTATACTTTTAACATGGCTCGCAGGATGCGGCTCATCGAATGACTCGTCGAACGGGGTAGTGCCTTCAGCAATGCGATCATACGCAACAGTACGCTGCGAAATGAAGTTAAACGAAGACAAATTATTATGCAGGAGGTTCAATCTATCCGAAGCTCAATGTATCTCGCTCTCTCTTAGCCCCTAGTTGATACAAGGAGCAACAACAAGTCATGTACACAATTGTGTACATAGCGTCTCAAAGGGTTAACTGGAAGTTCGAATTAACCATAAGTTCGAATTAACCGAGTTCGAATTAACAAGCGTGTACTGTACTTGAGAACACCATGCTCAGTTGAGCTTTGTTCAGTACAAGGTAGGCTATAGTGTGAGCGTACAGCCTCTCCAAGGCCGTCCGTCTCTCTTTGCTAGCCACCCGACAGATAGCAGCACCTAACCGGCGTTCCCCTTCAGTGTCTCCGTCTCCGAGCCTGAGCGAGAGCCAGAAGAGAGCTCGCGCCGCCCGTGACGCAAGTGTAGTGTGTGATGCCTTTGTAGCGCTCTCACGCGCACGTTTAATATGTTTTAGTCGCAAATAAAGACTTCTTGTTCGTCAACCATGGCCCTGCCTTAAACCTCACCCCAGTCAAGCCCTCACATTTGGCGCAGTCGACTTTGAACCTCGCCTCACCGTTCAAACACGCTACGCTCCTGCCATGCCTGCCTAACCGCCTTCTTTGTCTGCCTTCCCGCCATTGCCAAGTGAGCATCATGCCAGGATTGAATTGGGCTGCGGCCGACGCTGCCACCGTCGCGTGCCTCAGCACCAAGTTTATCCAGGCTGAGCTCGGTCGCCGGGGGATGGATACAGCCAGGTCTCGAGAGGACCTCATTCGGTGCCCGTTCAGCCACCTTCAGCGAAGCCACCAGACCCGCTTCGGCGCCTGTGTCCTTGGCCGGCGTGCAGTTTCTAGCCGCACTTCCTACACAGTCAATCGAGCAGGCAGCCTCGCGGTTGTACAGGCCTGCCTCGCCCGTCTTGCAGCCACTGTTCACGTACACCTCGCAGCCGCTCGTCTATAACGCCGTGCCTCAAGAACGTTTTTCACCGCCAAGGAAAACCCTGCCGTTCGTGACAACCCCTGGTTTTCCAGCGGACCCCCAGTACCCTCAGCCGCAATATGGTGCGCCTTTTTCTCCATCGTCGCCTCCGCAGTACGCACTCGCCTGCACTCCTCAGATACATATGACAACCATGCCTGACGTGTCGAGTAGCCTGCCATTGTTCGAAAATTGCCACAAGCAGAGCGCGCGTCTGTGGATCGAGGAAATACAACGCACGCAACAGCTCGCTTCGTGGTCGCCAGAAACGACGCGTCTCATTGTTGCTAGCAAATTAAGAGGTACTGCGAAAAACTGGCACCTCACTCTCGGCACGCAGTTCCCGACGTGGGATACGCGGCGCAAAGCTTTTCTCGACGCATTCGCGGATGAACTGACATTGTTTCAATGGCAGCAACAAGTCACGTCCGAAGTACAGTCCAGCTCACTGTCACTTCGCGACTACGCCTATGCGAAGCTCCGCGTCATTGGCAAATGTCCAGCTCCACTGACGGAACTCCAGAAAGTGGAATACCTCCTGCACGGAATTTTGTGCGCGAGCACCGTGACAAGCATAGCTGCACAACGTCCATCGTCAGTGTCCAGCTTCATCGACATATGCACTCAGCTAGATAGGGCGATGCAGCACAGACAAGCGACAAAGGAGCCGCGTGATCGTCTCCGAGCAGCCTCTTCGTGGTCACAGTAATGAGAGTACACATGCCAGGCAAGTCTCTTCAACGAAACCTCCAGTCCAGTATAGTTCAAGACCCAGCCATGGGCCTCAGCCCCGTCCTGCCAGTCCTCCGCGTAGCCATCGCATAGCAGATCTACCGCCTGCAGAAAAGGAAGCTCGGTATTCAGCTTTGTCAGAGCGCTATGGTGTCCCTACCTTCCGTCCTGGACAGTCATTGAGCGAAGCCGTTTGCTTCAACTGTCATAAAAAAGGCCACCTAGAATCGAAGTGCCCAGCAAGCCAAAAGGCTGTCACACAGCAACCAGCCACGGCTTCCATATCACACCATGCAGCAACCCCTGCATTGCATACCAGCCCTTCAGAGGTTGTCCAAGGCTCCCAGCTGGAGTGCTCATTCTTCACAGCGAACATTCCACTCTTAGGCTCTTACAATGCCTTCCCGGACACAGGATCCAAGATAACCCTAGTGTCCACGTCCACAATCAAGAACCTTCCACTCATGCCCTGGACACATGAGCCCTTAACAGTTGTCGGTGGTTCAAGTGTGCATCCCAAAGGCACAGTGTGTCTGAGGATCTCAGTGGGCCCCATCACAGGCCTAGTGGAAGCAGCGGTAATCAGCAACAATGTCTTACCGGTAATACTCGGCGAGGATTGGTTTCGTGCCAGCAATATACGACTTGTGTTTGAGCCTCCCAATCCAGCCGAACTCCATCATCCAGCCACGGGTACAGTGGTACAAGCGCACCAAAAGCTGTATCCACGTGCCTCCTGTGCAGTGATCCTTCGCCAGTCTTTCCTGGCTCAATGTACTGAAGTGCCATGTTCATTGTCTCTCCAGGAAGCCCCTCTTCCAGAAATAGAGCCTCTTTGGAAACCTTTGTGCACAAGCCAGCCCGACCACGCTACTGATGCACCAGAGGGTACAGTGGCTGTTGCAATCCATCCCGATCTTCCCCCCTGCTTTCATTGCAAAGACACTCCCAGCAACGCAGCAAGTAGCCCTTGCAACAATTCTTACAGCCAATCAGCTCGCCTTCGCTCGTGATGAAGAAGACATTGACCATTTCCAAGGTGTGGAACATTGCGTTGACTTAGTGTCAATGCAAGGCCGTCCGTCTCTCTTTGCTAGCCGCCCGACAGATGGCAGCACCTAACCGGCGTTCCCCTTCGGTGTCTCCGTCTCCGAGCCTGAGCGAGAGCCAGATGAGAGCCCGCGCCGCCAGTGCAGTGTGTGATGCCTTTGTAGCGCTCTCACGCGCAAGTTTAATATGTTTTAGTCGCAAATAAAGACTTCTTGTTCATCAACCATGCCCCTGCCTTCAATCTCGCCCCAGCCAAGCCCTCACAATAGAAACTTCCCTCGTCACTAGTATTCTTGAAATGGTGCACATTGATATTGTAGAATATAACATACTTATGACATATGAATACTGACATTCTGTGAGATGAATGTGTTTATTGCCAAACCAATGCATGCATTAAATTTTGTGACCAGTGGGCAGAACACATCACCTGCACTTGCAGCCAAAGCTCCATACCGTACTTACTCGCGTAACAATCGCACCCTAAACTTAGTGCGTAACAGCGCGGTAGCCCTTTGCCTTGCGTTGTTTTTTCAAGCAGGTAGTATACAAATTACACGTCTATTGTCAATTTATTCGCTAACGACGATTCATGCATGTAGTGAACGAATCAACAGATGACAGCTGCATTGCAGCTAACGCAGCATAGCTTGTTATTAGCCAAATGAAGCATAGAACAGCAACACTGGTGCTTACAATGTGAGCACACATGTACACGTACCGTGATATTTACAGAACTTTTACCATCAAAAAGCAGTTGCTGTTACACAAGCCTCAATAATTATCTTCGTCACTTCCAGGGTATGCTGCCAAACTCATAGAGGACGTCATGGCAAAAGCGGGTGCCACGTCACACAAGACAAGCTCCGAGGAGGTCTCCTCCGAGACTCGCCTCTTCTTGACTCACTGATACGAGGCGCCATCCATGGAAGAGCTGATTGCTACTCAGAAGTGCACGTTTCTTGGATCATTGTCTCAAGCTCTATCACTTCGCGTCTCGTTAATCTTGCTTAGATATATTTGCACAGCCGCTGCACTTTCTAGCGACACAACCCACCAACGGCCAACGCCGTGACCTTCAGTGGAAATTTGTCATTGCCGACGTTGCCAAGCCAATCATCAGAATATTCAGTGTTAAAAATTATTCGACGTATCACACCATCCTCGCCGAATATCCCGGTTTCATGCGCCTCAGCACGCTGCCGTGCAATGTGCAGCACACCACCATGCATTTACTCCGGACCACCCCAAGGCCCCCCAGTTTTCTGCCATGCTGTGCGAAACAATGGCCCGCACTTTTGTCTACTGTTCCAATGCCTCGATGACCATGGTTTACTTTGTAGCGACTCATCAATGTCCACAACAGCATGCTCAGCGATTACACTGTCTGTTTCCTCGGCCATGAAGTTTCATCAGAGGGAACTCGGACCTTGCCTCATTGCATCTCAGGCCTGCAGGATTACCCTCAACCCACCACCGCTAAAGACATTCCACCGTTTCCTCGGCATGCTGAACATTTACAGGTGTTTCTTGCTGCGTGCCGCCAACTATCAGGCTCCCCTCCATGATGCCTTGACCGGTATACGAGGAAACCAACCCATCACGTGGACACTGGCTTTAGTGAAACTTTTTGAATAATACAAAGCTGCTCTCAGGACCGACACGCTTCTCTCCCATCCCATGCCAGACGCTCCTTTGGGGCTTTTCACGGATGCCCCTAGCTTTGTCGGTGGCGCCGCCCTCATGCAACACTTAGGCAACACCTAGCAGGCCTTGGCGTTCGTCTCCAAGAAACTTTATGGCCTCACTGCCATCGATCGGTATACTTGATGGCCTGAGGCCATCAAGTATACCGATCGTGTGAAGGGCTCCTAGCACACGATATGTGAAGGGCTCCTAGCACATTTAGACACATGCGGTTACAAAGCCGACATCAGAATGCATGAAATGCTCACGTACGCATTTCGACGGGCTTGTGCTGTCTGCACATGGGCAGCCCCCGTATTGCACATTTGGAAGCATACATGTAGTTCGGGCTTTATTATCACTTGTTTCGACTACTGAGAACTTGGTCTTTTTATTTTTTTGGAACTGTCCCATTCCAAGAATGTGGTCGACATATCGATGCCCGAAGAAAACCAAACTTCGCCACAAATGGTTGAAAACTGCACGCAGACCACCACAACTACTTGTACTGTTGCTTGCCAGACTAGTGGCAGTGATGTGCGATCACGATGTAAGATTTTCTTCGTAGCATCGGTGTGCTGCTTTTCTTATAACCTTGCAAATTGTTGCAGATAATAATAATAGGCCATGGTTTATGCAACTTACTCAATTTTTAGGAAGGTGAACACGGAAGGTGGATTTATTAGTTCGCCATTTTTCGCTCAAATCCGTGAATGCTCAACAAATTCTGTAGGTGGCAGTTGTGTTGTCAAATAGCTATACTATTAGGGAGGTTTGTGTCAATTATTTTTCGCAGCCTGAGGAGGTCATTGTATATTTTAGTGGCAGGTAGCGAGAGTAAAGCCTGTATTGAGTTTGGATTTGCGAAACCATTAATAGCAGACCTTAACAATGTGCATGAAAAGAAAATTAACCTAAGACATGCTGTGCGCTCTATTTACTGGCATTAAAGCTGCATAAAGCAATATTCCTTGACACTAAAACAATTTTATTTTCGTTTCTTTCAGTTACGCAGGTAAACTTGCGCATCTGTTCTAGCAAACACGTGCAAGTGCAGACAGAGCCCATTGAAACATCCTGTGAAGGAAGCACCTCTCGAGTGTTAATCGCACCAAAACAGCTCCCTCAGTTCCCTCTCATCGAAGTCTGTCACCGATTCCATTTATTCCGCTGCAATCGTCCAGTCACGTGAAATCAGATGCACCAGACACGGAAGAAGAGGAGGATAATGCCGCAAATTGCTCTGAGTACTTCCCTTCATCTGAAACGTCCTTGAGGCTCAAGATTGAAGCTTAGAATAACGGATAGCTCAAGATTGAAGCTTAGAATAACAGAGAGCTGAGCTAGTTGGTAAGTGTTCATTCTAAAAGACGGCGTGCAAACACGGACACAAGAAAGAAGTCAAGACACCACACACACCGGCTAACTGAAGTGTAACAACTCAACCAACAATTGAAATAGCTGGTTCACCTATTGCATGAGCATGCGCAAATAAGTTTTCGTGCATTCTTTCTTTTTCTCTGCTGTGCGCCTCTTCAATCGTTAGTCAGCGTTTGCGGTGTCTTGGCTTCTTTCTTGCATCCGTGTTTGCACGCACCCTCAAATTCATAATAAGGGTTCCACTGTATGTGTTTTGCATTAGAGCAACTTTAAGGCATAGAATATAAAAAGCATTGCGACAAGTTTCTAGTCATAGCAGTTTAATCTTGAGATTAGAAAAGCCTGTGTATCGAGCATTGCATGCCCATACGAGGACTCTGGCAGCTGAACTCTCTGGAGTCTTTTACTGCAACACCTTTCATAGCGCTATGCTCTATTATAAACCCTCTCATCATCACAGGAAGCTTTGGCTGCATGTAGGGTTATTCTGAAGCCGGCATATCACATTTATTGGCGAGTAGTGGAAATTATCTTTCTACTAAACACCTGGTATTATAGTGCTTGCAATTGTTTGTAAGGGCTACAGAAAGGCTTTTTTTATTTTCTACATTAATTTAGGCAGCGAGCCACCACTGTGAGCCACTGGACTGAGCCTTTCAAGTAGCCCCTATGCGACGTGCAAGCACACTTCCATAAGGCTGAGGAGGGCCAGTGCCGTTCTGCATTTGTGTTGGGACTGCTTTGTGAGATGTTAAAGGCAGACTGTTTCTAGTTTAGTCAACCTAGTTTTCACCCGTGCACAAGTTGATTTTTTGGGATACCACCTAGTTGCTTTTAACTCGATCAGTTGGTTCTCTAGTCATTAAGCCAGTTTTGTTGTAATTAAGATGTACTCTTATGGTTGTAAGTTGACTGACCTTTTACAGCATTGCATTGCACGTATTAACCTTTATTGTTGCTTTTGACTCACTTGATTCTCTAGTCATTAAGCCAGTTTTAATGTACTCTTACGGTTGTATGTTGACTAATGTTTTAGAGTATTGCACTGTGCACTCATTTAGTGTAACTAAACATTGAAATCTCCTGCGAAGAGTTCTCCGCGTTTAATGTATTATTATAATGGATGTTTTGTGCTATACACTTATTGCATAAAAGGAACAGTGTGAAGACTGTTCTGTGCTTTGCATGTGTGAGGGCTAAGCGTGAGGGCTGGGGCGTGAAGGCGGAGGCGTCAGGCACAAGGTAACAAAACAATTTATTAACGCCTCATGGCGCGTGGTAGGAAACGCGACTGTCCGTCGCGGCGGCGGTAGCGAGAGAGAGAGCGAGTGAGTGTCCCGGCCCTCACTTGGGCTTGGTGGTGTCTCGGCGTAATAGTGCCGTAGGCGGCGCTAGTGATGAGCTGAGTATTGTGGGCGCTCACATCCCACCCTAGTCTGAATGACCAAGTCTCGTGGTCAATGGGTTCTGCTCACACGCGTGATAACACACTCACACACACATGCGAAAACACTGCACTTCACTCGAGCACAAAGTCATCGAGGTGTCTCGGTAAACATCGAGTGCGCTGGGGCCGTTGAGGTTGTCGCTGCTCGGTAGAGGCGACAACGTTTGCTCCTGAGGCGGCCGTGGTCTCTACATGGACGAGGGGCGGTGGCTCGATCACCGGAGAAACTGGTGGCACATAAGGCTTGAGCTGGGACACGTGCACCGGTTCGTGGGAGGCATTCTGCCAAGAAGACCTACGTTGCGCGAGATAGGGCGATTGAACTGTTGACAACACTGACAGGATGACACATAGCTTGCGACCGATTGTTCCATGTCCGGCCACCAATAACGATCCTGAACGTTCAGCATCGTACGCTTTGAGTCAAAGTGCCATGCACCATCGTGTAATGCTTGCAGAATGGCGGGACGCAGTTTGGACGGAGCTACTACTGCATATGTTCCCGATGACAGTCGGCGGTATAAGATGTCATCTATCTTGGTGGTGCATACCAGTGAAGTGACCGAGATCATCATCATGGCGAGCAAAAACAGCGTTGTTAGTTAGTTAGTTTGGTTTTTTATGGCGCAAAAGCAGCTGAGGCTATGCTGCGCCAGACACAAGACGTTAAGGAATGGACGCTGAAATGATGAACTTTTAAAGCTTATTCAACAAATTACATTCTTTCAGGAAGCTTAGCACGTCAGGCAGAGGTACTATAGGGTCATCTCCTAAAAACAAAGCAGGGTGTAAAGGTACGTGTTGTTTGTATAGTTTGCTGAAATGTTTTTGTCTCTGTGTTTCAATGTTGGGACATGTGATTAGGATATGCATAAGTGTTAACGGTTCTTGGCATTTTTCACACGTTGGTTGATCTTCCTTTGCGAGCAAAAAGTTGTGTGTCAAGTGTGTGTGTCCAATGCGAAGTCGGCATAATATAACTTCGATAAACCGTTGTTGGTGACGGTCGGTCTTCCATTCACCGAGTATGGGTTTCACCATGTGGAGCTTGTTATTCGTGCATGTGTCCCACTGTTGTTGCCATTTCGCTAGTAGAGCTAGACGAATTGTTCTCTGGATGTCTTTAAGGGGAATTTTCACATTTTCTACTGTTTTGTGGGCTGCCAATGAAGCGTATTTATCTGCTCTTTCGTTTCCAGGTATCCCAACATGACTTGGGACCCAGCAGAAACGGATGGAAACTGCCTGGCTGTTTAAATATATCATGTTTAAAATGTCACCCACTAATGGCTCACATTCGGATTTTATATGTAGTGCTTTTAGTGCGCTTAGTGAGTCGGTGTATATGATTGCTTTCTTGTATTTGCCAGCGATGATTTTCCGCACTGCTTCACTCAAAGCATAAGCTTCAGCTGAAAAAATGGAAAAGCTACGAGGTACTCTCACAGAAACTGCACTTTCCGCTGTCGCGATCCCTATACCCACATGGTTTTCTGTTTTTGAGCCATCTGTGTAAAATTCTTCGTAATCCCTATATTCGTGCTGAAGTGTATAGAATTCTTGAATTATGTGTTCTGGTGGGGTGCTTTTTTTGTTGAAACGGCTTAGTGAAAACTCACAAAGCTGTGACAGGTCGAACCATGGCGGCAGTCTTGGTGGTTTAATAGCGACGTGTAGTGCTCCTTCAGGGATGGCATAAATGTGGCAATGTTCCTCGAAGCGCAGGACAAGTGGTTTGATTAGGTTGGGTTTGTTTAGGTAGTGTAAGCGCGAGTTACACTGTGTGGCAATTTCGTAGCAGATGTGTTCAGGTGACGACCTTATTCTTAAGACGTATGACAGAGTTAGTAATGCTCTTCGGTGACTCAAGGGAGGTTCGTTGCATTCCACATATAAGCTCTCCACTGGCGATGTTCGGTAAGCACCACTGGATAGACGTAGGCCGAGATTGTGCACAGGGTCAAGACGCCGAATGTAAGACTGCCGTGCCGAGCCGTAGACGACACAACCATAGTCCAAGATACTGCGGCCGATGGAACGATAGATTCGCAGCAGGCAGAGTCGATCGGAACCCCAGTGTTTATGAGATAACATTTTCAGAAGGTTGAGTGCTCTATTTGCCTTAATTTTTAGTGCGTTTATATGGGAAAGGAAGTTGAGTTTTTGGTCAAATGTAACTCCTAAGAATTTGTATTCTTGTTTTACCGGAATTTCAATGTTGTTCAGCTTAAGAGCAGGGTCAGGGTACAATCCACGTTTTTGCGTGAAAAGAACTGCCGTAGTTTTTTGTGCCGAGAAACGAAAACCATTTTGGTCAGCCCATTTTGTAAGCTTATTGATTGTTATTTGCAGTTGCCTTTCACAGGATGATAGGCTGGAGGCCCGACAGGCGATCTGAAGATCGTCAACGTAGACGGAGTGCATGACTGTGGGAGGTATGACCTTGTTGATGGAGTTCATTTTGACTATGAAGAGTGTTGTACTCAAAATGCAACCTTGTGGCACGCCATTTTCTTGGACAAATACTCTAGAGAGTACTGTGCCGAGACGTACTTGAAATGTACTATTAGAAAGGAAATCACATAAGCAGTTTAGCATTCTTCCACGAATCCCCATGTCTGCAAGGTCTCTAAGAATCCCGTATCGCCACGTCGTGTCATACGCCTTCTCTAAGTCGAAGAAAACCGCGAGACAGTACTGTTTGTGTAGAAATGCATCTCGTATTTCGTGTTCCAGTCTAACGAGATGGTCAGTGGTGGAACAGCCTTTTTTGTATCCACACTGGTGCGAGTCTATAAGCTGTGTTGATGTGAGAATGAAGGTGAGTCTAATGTTTATAATGCTCTCGTATGTTTTTGCCAGACAACTTGTTAATGCAATCGGCCTGTAGTTGCTCGGGGATGTTGGGGGTTTACCAGGTTTTAAGAGAGGTATGACTATCGCGTTTTTCCAATCTTCAGGTATTGTGCCGGATTCCCATATTTTGTTGAAAAATTGGAGAAGAGCCTCCGCCGATGCTTGTGATAAGTGCGCCAACATTGTGTAGTGTACCCGGTCAGGCCCTGTTGCCGTTTTTTTACCGGCGGAAAGTACCCTGTGTAATTCGTGTAGTGTGAGAGGATGGTTGTAACATTCATTTGAGGCGGTAGCAGTGGGGAGTTTTTGTTTTTCAGCATTTTTTTTGTATTTAAGGAATGCATTGGTGTAATTCGCTGAGCATGATACATCGTAAAAGTGTTCGCCTAAAAGGTTGGCCTGGTCTTCTAGTGTTGTTTGTGTGTCTGGACTTCTAAGCAGTGGTATTGTGTACGATGAGTATTCTCCTCTGAACTTCCTCACCTGATCCCAGATATGTTTAGATGTGGCTGAACTATTAATGGATGATATGTATTTGTGCCAAGAACTCTTTTTCTGCCTGCCTTCGGATATATCGTGCTTTAGCTTTCGCCTGTTTAAAACTTATGAGGTTGCTATAGGTCGGGTACCTCCGTAAGGTTCCCCAGGCCTTGTTTTGTTGCTTTTTGGCTTCGGTGCACTCAGTTGTCCACCAGGGATTTAATTTCTTTCGTACAATCCCAGACGATTGCGGTATCGCCTTTTCCGCCGCTGAAATGATAGCGTCAGTGAACTTTTTGTTGAGTTCCTCAACAGAATGTTCGGGTGAAAAAATATGTTCAAGGTTTGCGTGATGTGTAAAAAGCGGCCAGTTTGCGAGTTGCAATTTCCACCGGCGTGGCTTGATGGCCAGTGTTTGATACGATGGCATGAGTTTGATAATGGCGGGTTGGTGGTCGCTACCATATGAATTTTCCAGGACTTCCCATTTAAGATCGCTAAAAAGACACGGTGAACATAGGGCAAGATCTAAGCAGCTAAAAGTGCGTGAGGTTGGTGAGAAGTAGGTAAAAGCTCCGGAGTTCAAAAGGCAAATATCGTTTGACAAAACGAAATCCTCAACGATTTGCCCTCTTTGATCAGTTTTATCGCTACCCCAAAGGGTGGAATGAGCATTAAAATCCCCAACTAAAATAAATGGTTTTGGTAACTGTTCCACTAAATTTTCTAAGTTTTTAGTGGTGAAAAGGGTGTGAGGTGAAATATACAGCGAGCAGATGGTGACGGTCTTGTATGATAAAATGGTGACGGCTACGGCCTCGAAAGATGTGTTTATTTGGACATCTCGCGTGGGAATGCTGCCCTGTACTACTATGGCTACTCCTCCCGAAAGACGGCTGCAATGTTCGCGGTCCTTTCGGGCAACTTTAAAGCCCTTTAGGAAATGATCATGCTTTGCACCAAGATTTGTCTCTTGGAGGCAAAAAGCTACCGGTGAGAACTTGTTGATGATCTCCTTTACGTCACCTAAGTTATGAATTAAGCCTCTACAGTTCCAATGCGCGATAAAAGCCATGATGAAATAAAATTAAGCAAATGTACTTCTGGGGATTGATCGGTTTAATTAAAAGATGATAGGTGACAATACTAAGAAATAGAAAGAAAGAGGAATGCGATAACCATTACGGTTATCGCTTACTTATTGTGGTTACTGGGACCTTGTCCTTGTCCTGTTTGGCACGCTCGAGGGAGCGCTTGCCCTTCGGTGTCGATGACACCGGGGTTTTGTGGTCGATCTCCATTGCCTTGTCAGAGGCGCTGGCAGATCGAGAGTGCGGCGCTGAGAAACGAATCTCAGGCCTTGGTACTCGATTGATTTTAGGGCCCAGGGAGACCGGAGTCTGCGGGCCCTTTGATGTGGATGGAGCAGCTGGCGCTGCTTCCTTTAAGGGGCGGCTGGAGTCACCACGGGACCACTGGGTGTGGTTGCGGTTGACTCCTGAGGCCTTTGTGACGCTGCCCCCGACTGCGTCACATCGGCGTAACTTCTGCGGAAAAGGTACGACAGCCGTTTTCGCGCTTCGCTGAATGATATCTTTTCTTTGACGGTCAGAGCGATCACTTCTTTTTCTTTTTTTCCAACATGGGCATGACCGGGAATACGCTGGGTGTTCCCCGTCACAGTTAACACAGTGGGGTGAGGATGTGCAGTTTTCGGATTTGTGGTCGTTTGCGCTGCATTTTGCGCATGTTTCTTTGCCTCTGCATGAGTGCGAGGCGTGACCGAATCTTTGACATTTGAAACAGCGTCTGGGGTTGGGGATGTAGGGTCTGACATTGAGTTTTAAGTACCCAGCCTCGAGAGAGGTGGGCATTTCACTTGTTCCAAAGGTTAGTATAACGTGTTTGGTGGGCACTTCCTGATCATTGCGGCGGATTACTATTCTTTGGACTTTTATTACATTTTGGTCTTGGAAACCTTCGAGGAGCTCTTCGTCACTAAGGGCTAAGAAGTCTTCCTCGGAGATTACTCCCCTGCTGGTGTTTAGAGACCGATGGACTGAAATGGTGACAACTGTTTCTCCAATGCTGGTTAGTTGGGATAGCTTAGGCACTTGGTCTTTTTCGGTTAGCTCCAGGAGGAGATCACCGCTTGACATTTTGGATGCTTTGTATGTAGGTCCGATTTTTTCTTTTAGGCACTTGGCCACCAAAAATGGAGATAGCTTTCTTAGAGGTGTGCTTTCACTGTGGATAATGTGGTACTTCGGGAAGGTAACTTTTGTTTCTGTTGAGAAATGGAAACTTGCTTCGGTGCGGCCTCTCTTACGAGACCGATCAAGGACGGCGGATGTTTGTGAAGCCATAAAAATATGAATGTGTTCGGTAACAGCGGCGACCACCCACCACGGAGCCCAACAAGGGGACGCGGCTGGACTTGTTAAACAAGCCCTCCCGACGCCAGCCGTACGCTGTCACTATAACCCAATATAACTACCCAAGGTTGGGCACCTACACAAGGTTAACCCTTGCCGCCAGGAAAAGATAAGTAAACTGAAGAGAGGAGAGGACAGGAAAGATAAAAAGCAAGAGAGAAAGACGAAGATGAGGGGAGAAAGAGACAGGAAAAAGGCGACTGCCGATTTCCCCTGGGTGGGTCAGCCCAGGGGTGCCGTCTACGTGAAGCTGGGGCCAAAGGGGTGTGTTGCCTCAGCCGGGGGGCCTTAAAGGTCCAATCACCCGGCGTCAGCTCAACCCCCCAGGATCCCCTTTTCCCCGGACACGGCTCAGCCATGCACGGCGAGGCATGGGAAGGGGTAGAAACCCCCCCCCCCCGTTAGCTCGGGTCCGTGGTGTCGCCACACACCAAACGCCTGCTTTCGCAGACGCCCCTGCGGGAAACAGCGTTGTGCTTGGCCATATACCTTTTACGACTGACCGCTGACTTAGAGTGAGCTGGCTGCCAATGCGGGCCGATGGAATGTCGGGCTGAATGTGCTCGAGCATAGTGTCCGAGGCGAGGGTGTTGGACACTAGAGGGGCACTACTTGAGGGCAACGTTTGTGATGCTAACGCTTGCCATGGTGGTTGCTCTGGCAATGGCAAAGGATCACGTTGTAGGCAGTCTTTGGAACTGGGCTTGGCTTCGGGAAAAAGGACGGACCTTGTCGGGATCACCGCATTTGCCATTCTTGGGACTAGTTTTCGGTTGGCGGTAATGGTGATATTCGTGGCTGTATGCTGCAACTGCGTTGGCTTCGGTGGCTCGAAAATAAGACAAGCTTGTGCTGCTGAGAACCAATCCTCACCAAGAATAAGGGGGGAGCACATTATCTTCTAAAACAGCTGCTTCAACAACTCCTGTGGCTGGGCCAATGGATATTTTCAAAAATGCAGCACCAACGGGCAGTACTGTGCTTCCTCCTACCACAGCCAGAGGGGGGCTCGGTCCATGGGATGATCATGCTTGCAGGTACACGGCTTTTAGCGATTAGTGTCACCTTGGATCCAGAGTCGGGAAAGGCTTCGCACTCACCGACTCCACTAAGAATGGCGTTGAAAAAGGGGGGATTGCTGCTGTGAGCCGTCCAGTGTAACGGGGGGCACTGTGCAATGCAGGAGGCTGCTGTGTCTTGGGCGTGGTTGGAGGCGCTGACTGTAAGCGGCTGGTGCGTGTAGGGCACTTAGATGCCAGATGCCCCAAGGCATGACATTGGTAGCAGACAGCTTGAGACAAATCTTGGCCGCTACGAAAAGCTGGAGCGCCGTACTGCGCCGAAATAGCTGCATAAGTAGCTTCTTGTTGCTCGGCGGGCAGCTCAGAAATGCGTGTTCTTGATGTGGCACCTCGGGTGGACTGTGGTGGCGCTGGTTCTGAGCGAGGCTGCTGATGCTCTGTAGGCGTAGTGGCGCGAAAAGGTTGCGACGGCGGCAACACAGATCCGGCAAATGGCGAAGGGCTTGCTTTGGCGTGCAGATGTTGTGCACTCTTATCGAGGCTAGTGCAGGTTGAAATGAAATCCGCTACCGTGGGCGGCCGGTTGGCTGCTATGGCAGCGAGGATGTGTTGTTCCCGTATACCATGCAGCAGATAGTCAATCTTTTGTGCATCAGAGAGGTGAACAGGGCAACGCTCAATGATCCTCAACTTGGTAAAGGCATACTGGTGCAAGCTTTCGGATGGGGCCTGGGCTACCCTCATGACCTGCTCTTGCCACTCGATGAGGGACAATTCAGTACAAAATGTGTCCTTCAGGGCGGCACTCCACGTGGCCAAGGTGCTGTACTGGTTGCCAAACGCGAGATGTCAGTCTCGCGCCGTGCCTTTGAGCTTACTAGCCGCGATCAGGCGTGTGGTGGCGTCGTCCCAGGATGCGAGCTGCTGCACTCGTCGCACGTCGTCAAGCCATATGTTGACACTGTGGCTGGGCGAACCGGCAAACTGTGGGATGGACGATGACAGGTCGGGCAGCGTCGTCACCGTGGTTGCAGGGCGAGGTAGCTGCTGGAACAGCAAGGCGAGGCTCTGTAGAGTGGCTGGGTCCAGCGTCAAAGGCGCTGCAGCGGTCGAGGCAGATTCATTCGTTTCAACCGAGGGCGTAGCTTCACGCTGCTCCTGAATGTCGGCTTGCAAACGCTGAACAATCTCCTCTTTCGAACCTGTGGTGTCCAGTTGTCGACGGGCCAATTCTTCGCGTATGAGGTCGACGCCGAGGCGCGACATTGTCACCGGGTCGAGATTCTGCCACACAATTCCCGGCATGACTTTCAGCAGAGCCGGCTACACACACGCAGACGTTTACACACGAAACGGACTAGCTCAGTGAGTCGACCATCAAGCGCACGCAGGCGCGCACATGGAAGCGAGCGTACGGCGAGGGGCGGTGAACAAAGATAGGAATGGCGGACTGTCTGTAGCAGGGCAGAGGTAGGCTTGCTTACCGATGCGCTGGCATTATTGCGTGGCTGCGTGGCTGCACAGAGGCTCGAGCGTCGACTGCGCCAGATGTGAGGGCTAAGCGTGAGGGCTGGGGCGTGAAGGCGGAGGCGTCAGGCACAAGGTAACAAAACAATTTATTAACGCCTCATGGCGCGTGGTAGGAAACGCGACTGTCCGTCGCGGCGGCGGTAGCGAGTGAGAGAGCGAGTGAGTGTCCCGGCCCTCACTTGGGCTTGGTGGTGTCTCGGCGTAATAGTGCCGTAGGCGGCGCTAGTGATGAGCTGAGTATTGTGGGCGCTCACACATGTAGGAGGCAGCACAACCTAACTGCTCTTTTATTATGCCAAAGTCAGACACCTACATATACTTTCAAAATTATAAAGAGTGAAAATTATAAAATAATGATTTGCAACAGTTACTGTCAGGTCTTTTAGGTTACAACAGTAGTGAACACTCACTCAGCGAAAAGTATTGTGGCCTACAGTCTGTCAAAAATGAACTCTCATCAGACTGCAGGCCACAATACTTTTCGCTGACCGAGTGTTCACTGCTGTTGTTACCGGAAAGACCTGAAACTAACTGTTGCAAATAATTTTTTTTACCATTTTAATGAACATCTTTTAAACATACAAAATATCCAGCCTTGATATCCATACAACGTACTGACAGCATGATCCGTGTGCATTTTAGATGATCTATAGTACATCTGCGAAATGTCATATAGAGAAATGTGGATATCCACTGCATGTACTGGATCTCCAGGGACTAGCATTTTATGGACATCTAATGGACATTCATGGTTTGCTGGGAATAAGCCGCTTGCTTTGCGAGCGTCTATATTCAGGTCAACGATATCGTTTCGTAGTCAGCGGTGCATACAATGGGGCTATTACACTTTTTTTTCAGCTCGGCATTGAAAATTGAACGATTTGCTGCGGCTGAAACTTAGGTGGAAGACGATGGCTCCACGCTATGAAGCACATGACGTCACACACGCCATGACAAAACGGCAGTTGCCGGCGGTGGGCGGGATCTATAGCTGGCGACTTCTAGGGATCATTTTGGAATGAAATATTCTTTTACAGAGCATTATTCATATGCGTACAGGTGGAATAGACCCGCTACTTCTATTTTCTGCTAAAAACCACAATTTGGTGGGTAACCTTGTCATGGCCCCTTTAAGCAACACAATGAGCAGAGCTTTCATCATAAATGTTTCGTGCTCTGCAGGACTTCTGGCGAGAGGCCCTGAGGTTCAGGGGGAAATACGAAAGAAAACGAATGAGACAAGATTCAGGGGAAGGACCTCCTGTGGCATCAAAGAGGCCAGACTAGCCTACCACTGCACACGTCCAGAAAAGAACCTTCCATGGTATGAATACAGGCACACAGGAGCTTATGCTAGGTGCACTTGCTTAGAGAGCATTTAATAATATTTTTTTCTTTTTTTTCAGGCAAGCGATCTCCTTGATGCCGAAGACGAGGAAAGCATCTCGTCGCCTATCATCGGCAAGCAAAAAGAGTTGAGAAAGGGAAGGCCAGATTATCAGTATGTAAGAGACAGCGTGTTAAGGACATTCGCATCAAGGCGAGAATGCATCTCGAAAGAAATACCATTTATAGAAGAGATCACAGACAAATATCCGGCATTGATGCTGGCTACAATCGTAAGTTATACTTCTAAGAGCCAGCTAGAAAATATTTGGTGTTTTCGTCTGAGGCTTTGCTGGTTTTGTCTTTTGCGAAATCGGTGGTACTAATTTCAAAACTGTCATTAAAGTTAATGTACCTTTCGTATTTTCCGAGTTGTAGGATCTACAAGAACAAAATACAGAGCAACCTTGTTAAAGGAGCACTGACAAAAAATTTCGAAGGCATGATAATGAGCGAGATAGATTTATCTGGAGACATACACAACATCTACGAAATACCAAGGGCAAATATAGCTTAGAACATATAGTCACTCGCTTATCAATTTAATATTAATCAATTTTAAAGTGCATGCCGCGTGACTGAAAGAGATGCGGAGCCCCTCGCGACGCAGACATCAACGCGGCGGCAATGCAAACAAACCTACATTAACGTTGTGTTGGCTGGTTGCTGGGACGCACCGTGTGCTTGCGCTACCTTCCGATTGCTTCCTCCGTGCATGCAGCTTTGCGTGTGCTGGCTGTCAGTGCAGCGCACGCTCTCGCGCGCGATGACCACCACAGTCTTGCGTGGACACGTGGCCAGCTGTGTCTACTGTTATGATCGGACTTTATGGCTTAGCGCCACTTGGACGATCGAAAGTATTTCGCCAGTCTGCCCTGCTTTATTCCCGGGTCAGCGTTCCCCGAAGAGCACCAGTAGCGGCGACAACACGGCAAACCTGCTCTGAATCCTTCAGGGCCGTCGGCGCACCTCGTCAAATCCCTTTCGACTCACCTGACCGACTTTGACGGTATGGCCTAGGAGGGGCAGTTTGCAGGCGAGGCTGCTTGCTTTGTTCATCGTGCTACGCGACACACCGAACACTCAGCCGAGAACTTGGGAGACACGTTTCCCACACTCCGAGAGTGCCTTCGTGGCCGCCGCCTGAGAGGCACCTGCGTCGCAGCCGCTGCCGAGGAGTCATCGCTGCACCTGATTACACGGCTGGTTTACAGGAATGTACGTCACCTCGGACAGGTCATTGTGCAGTGCAGTGCGAGGCCGTATTGTGTCCTGAGTGCTCATCTCCCTCGCCGACGGGCGAACTGGGCGTGCCTCTTCCCTCTTTCCAGGGCGGGGAAGGAGGCGGTGTTTGACCTTCCCATTTGGAGGCGGAGATCAAGACGACATCCAGGATTGGACTCTCCTGGACTTTACTGTTTTCCCGTGCAGGGAATCTTGGGAAGGCTAAGGCCATAAAACGCGAGCGTCGAGACGCTCGAGTCATCATCATCTTCCTGCATCATGTAAAAACACGCTACCATGTAAATACTGTAAATAAACGTTCCTGTTGTCAGCTCCGGCTACTCTGCTCGACTTCTCCCTGCGACATGGCTGGCTCCGGTCCCATGGACAGACCCCCGACTACATCAACTGGTTGGCAGCGACGGGATGTCCCATGCTTGACTCGGGCCTCAACGATGGTGAGTGCTTGACTTTCATTGAGATTTGCCAGGTTTTAGCTTTTGTGTTTCTTCTAAAACTGGTTGAAACTTCTGTGCGTATAGGCTTCGTGTACCGCTACCATACGTCACAGCTATTCACCAGGTTTTAGCTATCATATTCTAAACCGGCAGTAATTTTACCGTGCGTGTAGGCTTCGCTAGTTCGCTTCCTAACGTCACGGCGTGTAAGAAAGTCCTCACTCGTGAAAACCATGGAGTTGGTAACGAAGCTAGAGAAACCAGACCTCTTGCTACTTTGTGAAGAGCTGGGAATTGAGGTAGGGAGAGGTGAGAGAGAGCCGCAGCTGATTAAGGCAATACAGGAGTGCGGCGCGGAAGATGACGAAATTGAGGAGTGTTGGAAAGAAGTTGAAAAACACAAAAAAGAGGCCGAAAGAAAGAAAAGGTGGGCTGAGGAGGACAGGATACTTGAGGAAAGACGTTTAGCGTTAGGAATTTTACAGGCATCAATTAACCCGATTAACGGGAAAACACCCTCCGATAAGAAAGTGAAATATATTCGTGTCGAGACCACAACCGCAGCGAGCCGCTCAAAAGAAAAAGAGAAACCGAAGGCGTTTAAGGCTAGAAAGCCGGTCGTCTGCCACCGTTGCAAAGAGCCTGGTCACATTGCGATCGGCTGCCGAAAGCCTAGAAGTGTTCTCCTTTTGGTGGACAGCCGCGAACGTAATCTGGAGCAATCGAAATCCCGCGCTCGTGAGTTAGTTGTGAAGGAAATTCAATGTAACTTACTGCGGGACTCAGCCGCAACAATCGGTACAGTACATCCCTACTCCGCGAAAGATAAGGTGACCACAGGTGAACGTGCGTGCACACGGCAAGTAGTTGAGGAGAAAAGTGTGTGTTTGCCGTTAGCCCGCGTAGAGAGTCAGGAACCGTTCGGACTGCTCGCAACGGAGGCTGCAGTGTCCCAAAACCTGCCCAAGCATGATCCCTCTCCGAATGACGCGGATATGCTTTTGGGAAAGAAGGGCTTTTGTTTTGATGACAATGCCGTTGAAGCTCTTACGCGTCCGACAGTATGTGAGTCCGCTCCTGAGATTGAAAGAGTAGAAAGTGAAACCAATAGACAGGTTGAAAACCGCGACCAGTGCGCAGGTGGCGAGACGGCATCGCGCTTGCCTGTGGCCCGCGTGGAGAGTGAGGGGCCGTTCGGACTGCACGTGACTGAGGCTGCCGTGTCACAAAACCTGCCCAAGCATGATCCCTATCTTCCTTCGAATGACTTGGATATGCGTTTGAGTAAGAAGGGCCTTTGTTTTGGTGACCATTCGGCGAAAGCGCTGATGCGTCCGACGGCTGGTAAATCCGCTCATGATATGAAGCGCGGCGCGATTCATGCAGTGTTGAATGCTGATACACGAGTTGAAAGACACTACCAACGCGCGCGTAGTGAGACGGAGACGATAGATGGAGAGGACGGAATGCGCTTTCCGGTAGCCCGCGTGGAAACGAAGGGGCCGTTCGGACTGTCCGTGACTGATGCTGCCGGGTCACAAAACCTGCCTAAGCATTATTCCTCCCCGATTTCGAATCACTGGGATATGCTTTTGAAGGGCCTTTGTTTTGGTGACCATTCGGCAAAAGTTCTGATGCGTCCGACGGCCGGTGAATCTGCTCCTGAGATGACGCGACGCGCGATTCAGGCAGATTCACTAGTTGATAGCCGCGACGAATACGCTCGTTACGAAGTATTGAAGTCACTGGGAACCCCCTCTAATGAGGCTCAAGGAAAAACGGGAGTCTGGCCTAGTATTGCCTAATTCAGAAGGGCTATGTGCTGTCAGCGTGACAGACTGGATGGCCTGTTTGCCGGCTGCTTTGTTTTCCTTGCGTTCGGTGCCTCACGAGGACCCAGGGCCAGACCTTGTACTTACATTCGGCTTAAAGCACACATCGTTCTGCTTCTTCCGAATAGTGGACAGAGTTTTGGAGGGTAACGAAGGTTACGCACCTCCCTATCTAGTAGGCATTGCTGCCTTTTCCTTCAGCTGGAAGGAATGTTTGAGCTATCTCAGGGATGTTCCGGGGCAATCGCGTGCCGCCGGCTAATTTCTGAGGGGCAAAATTTGCCATGTCGAAAAAGCTGAGGTGTATTTGGACCACGATGTTGGGCACGATAGCAGAAACGCTGTTGGTCCCAGCCGTGCTTTTTCCGTCTAACACCAGCGTAGCTTTAGACACCTTTTATTTGCATTCTGTGTACGTAAGACATTTAGCGTTTTGTTTTCATAACATGTATTTAGCATTTTGTATTAATCACTTCATTTCGTTCTTCTGACGCCCGTAGCACCTGCGTGCCTTAAAAGATGTACGTGGCTTTCTCTGGAAATGATACAAAACGTTAGGCTTTTGATTTTCTTCGTACTTATGAGTTAACTGAACCGTCATTTTCACGAGCAAAAGTGAAATTGTAATTTTCGAGGGAGTTTTTACCGGAAAATGTAGCCTGGCATTTCTCAAGGTCAGTTGAGTGCTCTCTGTTTGTTGTGCCTCGAGTTTTGCTTGGTTCATTTCCGGTGCTTGCAAGCCGTTGCTCAGGTCCAAAGATGGGGTCAACCTACGTGTCCAGGAATTCAAGGGAGCAAGTCTACGGTCTCTACGGAGTGCTTTGTTGCTGCATCCCCTTCGAGACCTTCTGGGGCGGCGGACGGGCTGTTATGATCGGACTTTATGGCTTAGCGCCACTTGGACGATCGAAAGTATTTCGCCAGTCTGCCCTGCTTTATTCCCGGGTCAGCGTTCCCCGAAGAGCACCAGTAGCGGCGACAACACGGCAAACCTGCTCTGAATCCTTCAGGGCCGTCGGCGCACCTCGTCAAATCCCTTTCGACTCACCTGACCGACTTTGACGGTATGGCCTAGGAGGGGCAGTTTGCAGGCGAGGCTGCTTGCTTTGTTCATCGTGCTACGCGACACACCGAACACTCAGCCGAGAACTTGGGAGACACGTTTCCCACACTCCGAGAGTGCCTTCGTGGCCGCCGCCTGAGAGGCACCTGCGTCGCAGCCGCTGCCGAGGAGTCATCGCTGCACCTGATTACACGGCTGGTTTACAGGAATGTACGTCACCTCGGACAGGTCATTGTGCAGTGCAGTGCGAGGCCGTATTGTGTCCTGAGTGCTCATCTCCCTCGCCGACGGGCGAACTGGGCGTGCCTCTTCCCTCTTTCCAGGGCGGGGGAAGGAGGCGGTGTTTGACCTTCCCATTTGGAGGCGGAGATCAAGACGACATCCAGGATTGGACTCTCCTGGACTTTATTGTTTTCCCGTGCAGGGAATCTTGGGAAGGCTAAGGCCATAAAACGCGAGCGTCGAGACGCTCGAGTCATCATCATCTTCCTGCATCATGTAAAAACACGCTACCATGTAAATACTGTAAATAAACGTTCCTGTTGTCAGCTCCGGCTACTCTGCTCGACTTCTCCCTGCGACTTGGCTGGCTCCGGTCCCATGGACAGACCCCCGACTACATCACTACCTTGACGTCTCAAAATAAATAACCATCGCGCAGACGAGGTTTCCAGCCGTGATAAGTAGGTCATAAGCTACGTATTGCAAGAAAAAAAAAACGAAGTGCAAAATTTTTGTGTCAGGTGTTCTTTAAATGTGCCCGCTGGCAACACAGTATTGTGCACACAGACTAGACCGCACTAAGTGCCAAACACAACTTAGCCTCTTCAGAGGTTAGTTGCCACTGGTAACAAAGACATTCATGCCATGCCACGCCGCATACTGCCTAGAAGCTATATGCACTTTTCTTTTTCCGAAGCATTAAAAAAAATTAGCTCTCTGGAATGGTCATGCAACAATTTGCATCAGATCAAGGCATTTGCTGCAAAAGAGGGAAACTTCGAACACAATTATGACTGTTGGCACATTGGCCAATGTAAGCATTGTAAACCATACTAAGAAATATGAATTTCGTAAAAGAGTTGGGGTGCCAGTTTTCAACACATTTTGTTGTATTCACTAATTAACCATTTCTTCTGGTGTGCAGTATCAAGTGAGGGCCAGCCAGAACTTGTACTTCCAAAGTGGCGCTCACTTGCTCCCACATAGCGAACGTGCACACGCATGATGACGAGCTGTACCCACGCGCTGCAGAACAAATGGATTGAAGAAGGTACACCAGCTCTTTTCTTTTTTTTTGCATATGTTTCTGTATAGCATTATTACGTTTTTTTTAACACATTGCTCTAGGCTCTCCAGCTCATGAAAAAGTCAAGGCCATTATTCTGAATAAAGCAGTGTTGAGGGACATGCCGAAACTGTCAATATCGGCACAGACATTTGCACCGCAGTCATTTCATAGTACGATCATTCAGTTTGCACCCATGGCTACTCATTTCCACCACTCAAGTATGGTTGTGAGGTAAGTTGTTCTGTTGGCAATAAGAAATAGTGCGGTTAATTGTTTTTTAAAGAACTACTTGGCAGGACAGGATACACGAAGAGAGACAAAACAACACAGTCTGTTTCTTATTTCCTTATGTGCTGTTCTGCTGTGCAGTTTGTTAGATGATCCTGCATCAACTTTCCCAACTTTCAGTGATAGTTATGCAAATGTCTTTTTTTTCCCGGGACCCGCCTTGCAACCTTCCGTTATAATGAGAATAGCGCAAGAGAACATGCAACACATCAAGGAAAGGATCGATACATCATAAAATATCCAAAATTGAAGAAGACTGCTGTTGCTGCACCTCAGAAGAAGGCCTGCACTTATGGTACTAGCCACTACTCACTAATGCGGTGCCTGTTTTCGTTTCAGGTTACATCAAAGAGCTCATGGAGTCCACCGAGGAGATTTGCAGACAGTCGGGATCACTAAAAGAAGCCTCGCTTCAGACTATTGTCATCGTGCCACCAACTCTGTCTAGCGAGTTTGAACATGAGGACAAGGATTGGCTCATTGTCAAAGGGCTTTTGGCAATGCAATGGCAATGATTAAAGCATTGCCATTGCTTTAATCGCAACTGCATGCGCAGTTGAGATAATTCATCATGTGTGATGACAGCCCTGATCACTACAGGATGTACACCAATAAACAATACCACCGATGTGCTTCTTCTGATTTTTATTGTCAAGAATGCATAGGTCTATGGGTCCAAGTAGCCGGTGCAGTGGCCATCTCGAGTAAGAAACTCCTTCCGGATCTTGTGGACAGCACAGCTTCGAATGACGACCCTTTTTCGCTGGCCTAGTTTGCGGTATGTCCAGCAGATGAACTGCCCATATTCAGTGTACCTGTGTTTGCTATGGAATAAAGAGAGGTTCAGAAATGCCTAATGTTTGCACTCACTTTAGAAGAGTCCAAAGAAAAAGAAACCAGTGTTGGTGCTTCAAGAACTTCAGAGTTGATCTAACAAATTTGCACTTACTGATGCTTTTGTCTGTGCCTTAGATGATATGGGCTGTAGTGCTGCAGCTTTACGCCGATTACATGCCGACTGAGACAATATAATTAAAAAGTGGATGCAATGTGATGCACTCACAGGGGTGGAACAGGGTACATTACTTTGGGAGCAGTCCTGGGAGCAGGCAAAAGTACCTTTTCTAGCAGGCTTGGAGCAGCCAGAAAGGCCTTTTCGACCAAGTTTGGAACAGTCGGAACGTCCAGAGCAGACGTCACCCCGTTTCACGGCACATGTGAAGAAACAATCGTCCAATGCTGCATTTTTTCAAACAATAAGCTAAATTATGCAATGACTTTATTATTGCGATATGAATATGGACACTATCGATGGATTTTTGCCGTCGCCGTTGCGGTCATGTCTCATACAAAGTCTAAATTGATAACATGCCCCGCCCATCGTATGTTCTACCCGCGGGTAAATGCGCGCGAGCGGGGGCAACGAAAGCGGCTGAAGCAGAGATGTAATGAGCCGGCTCATCTCCGTCGCTCAGAGGGTGCACGCAATAAGATCGCCCCACTCGGGAGGCTTGCCGTCGAAGCAGAGAGAAAACAGCCCGCCCGTCTAGAACAAGCAGGGAAAGACGTGAGGGCAGGGGGGGAGGGGTATTGCTCGAGCAGCAACTGCGAACTTTGCTTCTAAAGGCGCTAGCGAGCGTGCTAGTTCGGCAACCATCAGCGGTCGGCCCGCATATACTTCCACGCGCTGCGCTCTAAGCACGGAAAGACTGAGCGAAAAGTGTTGCTCTCCCTGGCGTGGCCGTATACTCTTGCACCAGCGTTTTCTATAGTTACGTGAGATCGGATCCAAAAGAGGTAGCTGACAGCGTCACTTCGTATTAGATTACAATTCGTTGGTATCGGATTCGTTTCTTACCCATTGCGGTGCAACTATCACATCTTTAGCTATGTGTAGCCGCCCACTTCTTTAACCTGAATGCGGTAGGGTCAACCACCAAGTGGATAAGCGCCGTATAACGGAGCACAGCGGCAAAATGAACGAAAGTATGCACGTATACTCGAAGCCTCGATGAGCAGTCCGGTGCACCTGTCTTTGCTATGCTGTTCCAAGAACCGGACACCACCTCTCTTCTTTTGAGTACTGTTACTGTCATCCTTCGTTTCTTTTCTGAACGCTGCCATGAAGTTATAAAGAAAATCACAATTTGACCGCATGGGTGAAGCTTCACCTTTGTGGTTAAACAATGAATGTGATAGCAATAAATTGTAATGTCATACGAAGTTATGCTGGCAGCTCTCTTGGATCCGATATCGCGTAACTCTACAAAACGCTGGTGTAAGAGAGTACTGCCGCGCCAGGGAGAGATGCTCTTTTCACACAGTCTTTTCGCGTTGAGAGCACAGCACGTAGAAGTGTTACGAGCTATACGCGCTGATGCGTGCCAAGATAGCGCGCGCGCCAGCGATCGCGACCAAACACTCACGATAAAAGTTCACAGCTGCTGCTCGAGCGATCACTGCCTTGACGAAACCGAAACTATAACCCTGTCGATGAAGCCGATCGAAAACACGATGTTTCAGCCACGTTTCCGGGCACGGGGTTTGATGGCTGTCGCACTGTGCGGCTGAATTCGGGTGCTACGGTGCAGTACGGCGCTGATAAACGAGTTTGGCGCAACAAGGGTGGTTCGGCGCAGGATGGTGCAGCAGGTAAACAAGTTTGACGCACAATGGCGCAAATGGAGCAGCTGTTCCACCCCTGCACTCATGTTCCTGTGCAGCACTCTCAACATTATTTTGCTCTTTGCAGCACATCCTCTCCTTTTCCGTCGGCATATCAGGTGCAGCGGTCGCCACAGCAGCACCTGTTAATAATGTAAGCGTACGTGCGTGCATAAGCGATTACACAGAACAGCAAACACGTGAACAAATGTAGTTCTCTGGCTGCAGTACAGTATGCGTGCATTTGCGGCACTGAGGAGCGCAATATTTCTGACCTATTCTTAGATAAAGTACAGCATGCTTGTATGAAAGGGAGGCCCCGGAATGCCCTTGAGAGAGAATAAACTTCAGACGCGTGTTCTCTGCAAAAGTAGGAGTAAAGTTTTCGATGGTTCTTCGTCGTTGATGACATTCTTGGACGATGATCTTGGGCAATGATGAACTCACATGCAGGCAGCAGTAGAGTTCAGATGGACGAATACGTTTATAATAACAGAAAATATTGCATAAGACTGAGCTCAAGAGATACAAAGATTAAAAACAGAATAAAAAAATTAGGGGACCCTTAATCTCCGCCTTTAAGAGTTGAACGCGGCAGCGATATCCTGTCCCGAGTGCGTACTTCGACCACTTAATGCATACTTGCTATGCACCCACTACGTGGTGTTAAGGGAACACGCGCAATAAGGTGTGTGCCTTTTGTAATGGGTGGCCGGCTTTAAACTACGAAATCGTTATGATAGTCACATGTTGTGACGCCCGATGGCAATGTACGCTTGTACCACGCAATATTACTGGGATATTACGTTACATTGGAATGCCTCTGTAAAGGATGCTTGCGTTTGCGAAGCATGAGAGTTATTTTCGCTGCATTTCCAAGAAGAGGAAGTTATTTTCACTATATTTCCAAGCAGAGGCGTGGTTGTGTGGTAGAACACATGCTTGCCACGCAGACGGCCTGGGTTCGATTCTCACTCGGACCCGGCAATTTTATTTATTTTATTGGCATCTTTCTCGATGTTTCGGTCATGGACAAGATGATTTTTTCGCTCACAACCAACGCCGCCAACGCCGACATTTCAGCAAAACGAGCTCTTTAACGCTTTCGTGATGCATGAAGTGCATGAATCCCATAACATTGTACGCGGGAAGTCGCACACGCTCGCGACCAGTCTCAAATTGGCCAGCACTGCCCCACTTGCCTTTGTACGTTTGTTGATAGGTGGCAGCACACTGCAAGCGATTTGCTTGTTGACCAGCCTGACAGCAAAATGTTCTCCACACCCATTTAATGAGGTGACGCCGTGGTAGGTGTTCTCTGCTGACGCGGAGTGGTCGAAGTCATTTGGATTTGGCAGAGGAAATTCTTCAGATTAGTTTCATCAGGGATGTTGAAAGAAACCATCTTGACGACGAGGATTTTTCACTGGACATAGGCGGCTGCGAAAGCACCGAGAGTGACAGCGACGATCATCGATCACCTGCTAACTCACAAGGAGCGAGTTGCACTTCACGTCCCCTCAAGCGTTAATGTTTCTCACGCTCGTAACTCACTTTGATTGTATTTATGTATGATATCCTTCAGCGAGATCAAAATAAACGCATAGTTTTTCTTGTGCATTGCATGTAGCGCAATTATTGTGGATGGAGCGCCGCATGCCGTGAAGATGCTCGAGCTCGAACAGCGAAGCGGAATGGTTAGAGCGATGAAATGTGGTCACAGCCACAATCCAAGCCTCTCGATCGGCTAACTTCTCTTGTACTTCACCGGTACCTTCCAAACTGCATTGTACGTCTAAGTGGACCCACAAGCGTGTCACTGTGAAAGCTTGAAACGTTCAATTCGAGAACGGGCTTTTTGAACTTGATAACACATTCTGAACTGTTAGATTGCATTATGACATGTGCTGTGAAAGAGCAGTTTTCTTCAAATTTTTACTCATGTGGCGTTTCTAACAGAAGCCATGTGACGTAACTACAAGTGAACGAACAGTTCTGCCGGAAATAATGAATGCTTCTGCAACTACTTTCTCAGAAAATTGATGAATGAGAGCGTTGCACCTCCTGAAAAACGTTTTCAACATCTTGCACCTACCAACACGCTCTCCGCAGCTGTCGATGGTGCACTTCCTGAAGTCGGCTGGACAGCATCTATTCGGACAAAACAATGCACTGTTCAATGTCTCCCTTACAATGCAGGGAAGCCATCCTATCTTCTGCATTCGACAAATAAGCTTGTTTAGTTTATGCGTACGCACGATGGTGCAGAATTGACACGAGCCACTCAATAAACGTGGTTGTCAATTTAAAAAGATAGCCAACCGTGTTCTGTACAGTGAGAAGCGAGCAAGCTTAACACAGCGACAGGAGCATATATGGGAACGTTTACATATACATACATTCATCAAGCGTGCTAAATTCGCTCGAAGCGCTCGCAGAAAAACCAAGCCAACGCATTTTACATGTTGACGAACGTGATCACCGAATACTACAGGCAGAAGTCTAGTATAAGGAATTTTGCTACTCCGACTGAAATGGCAGAACGCGCAGCGTCCAGACAGCATCTAGAGCCTTGCTCAAAACACCGCGCGCCACTGTTGCTGTTGCTGATGTAACTTCACTTCCCCCTGGCCAGTACTGCCATTTTCGATTAGCAAAACGTTTAGGCTGCTTACTTGGCAATCTACAGAGCACTCAAAAAGTCAGCCTATCATTCAACATTGATAGGTTGCCTCTGTCAAAGAGCTCACGTGAACAACTATGGCCAATTCAGTGCTTGGCATATCTTGATTGTATTGGTCAGGAACATGTCATTGGTCCATTCCATTGCAGGCGCATTTGTCGGCCCATCAAAGCCCAGTTGTGTCCGTGTTTGTTTGAAGCCTGTTGTTAATGAGCTCAAGCATCTGCTTTCAAATGGGACTTCAGTTCAAGAGAAACCTGTTCAAGTACTAGATATTTCATATATTCAGGGTGCCCAAAGTGTACCGTGGAAGGTAGCTACAAAGAAGTCTTTTTCCCTGCTCCATCAGCTACATTGCAAACGGACCAGTCATTCCGAAGTCAAATAGACTTGGAGCACATGTTTTGCGTTGGAAGCAACTTTAAGGGATAAAATATAAAAAGCATTGCAACAAGTTTCTAGTCATAGCAGTTTCATTTCAAGGTTAGAAAAACTTGTGTATCGAGCATTGCATGCCCATACGAAGACTCGGGTAGCTGAACTCTCTGGAGTTCTTCACTGCACCATCTTCCATAGCGCTATGATCTATTATAAGCCGTCATCATCATCACAAGAACCTCTGGCTGCATGTAGGATTATGCTGAAGCAGTCATATCTCATGTATTGGGGAGTAATGCAAATTATCCTCATGCTAGACACCTGGTAATATATTGCTTGCAATTGTTTGTAACAGCTACAGAAATGTTTTCTTTCTTTTTTTAATTTCTACTTTAGTTCAGGCAACTAACCACTGCAACGAACCATTGGACTGAGCCTTTCAAGTAGAGCCTCTGCAACATACAAGCACACTCCCACTCGGCTGAGGAGGGCCAGTGCCTCTCTGGATTTGTGTTGGGACTGCTTTGTGAAATGTTGAAGGCAGATTGTCTCTAGTTTAGTCAACCTAATTTTCTTTCGCTTCCAACGACCACATGGTCTGTGTGTGCGAGAGCATGCAGGTCAACAAAAATACGCTTATTTATGCAGCCCATCAGGGAGCACTGTGCCGAAAATAAGACGCGCCTGTACTGCCTACGGCGCTTCCTAACAACGTGGGTGGACACTTCCAAACCGTGGAAGTTCGGCACGCTTGCCGTATCTGGTGGCTTGCCCACGGTGTTGGCCCGCAAGCACAGCAGGAGACGGCACGACTCACTCCAGCCTTGTGTAATCTTAAGACCTGGTATGACACTGAACCACGCTGAATCTGCCGTCCCCCCCTTTCTGCGATTTCTGACAGCTTAGTGGTCGGTGCAACCCTCGCACACGTGAATGTACAAACAGATGTTACAAGTGTCGTTTTCCTCCATTTTGCGTTGGATTACAGAGATAACATGGCTCGCCTACAATTTATTTTTACTTTTGTCGAATGTGCCTGCCGAAACGCTACAGTTTATGCACGAAAAAAAAAAAAAAGAGCTCTAGTTTGGTTTCACTTGTGCTTCAAAAATTCGGACATCGCTTCACACTGAGTTGCACAGCTGTGCAACATTGTACTGTGTTGTGAAAATGTTTCTCTTCATTTGCAGCAGCAACTTGCCAAACAAAATTCAAAAACCTGAAAGACAGCTTCACGAAACTGAAAACCAAAATCAAGGACAAGACGAAAAGTTGGGCTGGAGCCGCGGACATTCCCTCTGTCAAATGGAAGCATTTGGAGGCAATGGTGCCAATAATGGAGAAGGTGTACGAGGAACCCATGTAAGTGTCCGTACCCGTCACACCAATTTCTTGTTTCCACAGCATTGCACCAATTTATTGTCTTTTATAGTTAGTAGTGTCAAATGCTACGACATCACATATGCCATAACTGCTATGTGAAATCACAGTATTTCGTGCATGAGTGCACTAATTTTATGTCTTTTCAAACTGTTCTTGCATCTTATGCAGCAACATCACTTTTCGACAGACCAGAAGGTAAGTACCTTGATATTCACCTTAAACCGTATCCGTCATCGCAAAACTGTTAGTGATATCATGTTGAATCCCAGGTAATTTGAGAGACTAGTTGCTTTCTCCTGCTGTGCAAGATGCAGAGTTGCGCTCAATATGAGACACATTGACTGCGAATGAAGGGACTGGCCAACCAGTCCCTCACTGGGACTCACTTCCCACGACGGGGGGAAACGCCTTGCCGAGGAGGCGGCTGCTTCGACGTCGTCGTCGACGCAACCAGTCCAGCAGCAGGAACCCCCGGCCCCTGCCACACAGCAAAGCTCGCCTGCGGGCGCGCAAGAAAAGGAGAGCTCTGCTCAGGGCACCCCTTCTAATGCGGAAACAGAGGACACAAGCAGATCTCAATCCAGCTCCTCCTGGGAGCACAACACACCGTCCTCCTCGCCCGACACTTCGGCAGCAGCATGGGAAGAATCTGGAGCGGCTACTTTCCGCTTCTCCACCCACCCTCTTCCTCTCCTTTCCCATCCGGCCACCGACGTCAACAAAACCTCGGCGCTCGAACTCGAAGCCCCCCGCAACACCTACACCAGCGGGGAAACGTGGCGGCACAGTTATTTTTTGCCCGGTGGGGAAGGAAACCAACTTCCTCGCCGTGTCTCGCGGTGCCATCGCGGCATTCCTCAGTGGATTACCGGCTATTCGGCGCGTCCACGTCAACTATCGGCGCAATCTCGTCGCCGTAGATGTCCTCCCCTCCGCAGACCCCTCATCCCTCCTTCGAGTTGAAAGGATCTGCGAGATCCACGTCAAGGCGAAGCTTTTTGGTGGACAACACCAACACCTGCGTAGGCACCATCCACGGTGTCGACACGGACATTCCCGCCGACAACATCTCGGCCAACCTCCTGTCAGCTGTCTGGTGCATCCGCCGAGGCAAGTGCGTCAACATCACCTTTGAGGGCACCAACGTTCCACCGGAGGTTTCCCTCTTTAGGCTGCGGAGGCCTGTCCGCCCTCGGCTGCCGCGACCCCTTCAGTGTGCTTGCTGCGGTCGCTTCGGGCACGCCACAGCGACCTGCGCGGGGTCCCTTGCGTCCACCACAGGGGACCCTGCCCATCAGAGCGCCTGCGCTGAACTGCAGCGGCAACCATGCAGCGAACGAGCCGCGCTGCCCTTCCTGGCAGGTCCAATGCAAGGCCGCCGTCATCATCGCCTCTTCGGATGGCCCCATGACGCGCCGCCAAGCGCTGGAGCAAGCCAGGACCGCTATCAACAACACCCAGCGAGGCAGTGCGGCCCCCTCCCACTCCGTGGCTCAAACGGGTCGCTCCTTCCGCGACGCCCAGACCAGTCGTCGTGAGACGGACACCACACCCTCCGTGCCTCCTCAGCCGACGACCCGAGGGACGCCATGCTAGCTGCACTTGCTGCGGCGCTTCGTGTAGTGTTGGTGCTCATTCCAATGGACTCTCCGGCTCGAGGAATGTGTGCCGCACCTCTAGCCGCTCACGTCGCCATCACCACCGCTCTGGATTAACCCTCTGGATACGGCGCCCACTACGAGGTCAACCAGACTTACCACGTGAGTGCGGAAGACCTCTACTTCTTGCCCATGGTTACACATCCGGCAAGCACACCGTGCACTTCACTGTTTTACTGTTTACTTTCTGGTTATACTGATTCCTACGACGAGGGGATGAACCATGTTTTTGGTTAAGCTTGTAAGCCAGCAGTTGCAGCAGGCCTCGTACTGCATTAGCACCACCAGCTTCCCGTGAACACATGTGCCCCGTGGTTACATGTTTACTGTGTTGATAGATATTGTGTGCAGTTAGTTATCTCAGCTTATTTGCTGCCTTCTCGTAAACACGAGCAGTGTACTGCGAAGGCTGTGCATATGTTTCTCTCCTGGTAGCAAGTTTTGACATGGTAGCTATACATTAATTTAGTGCTGTTAAAAAATATTCCATGCAGAAACCGCTTCAGCAATTGTCTAACAGCAACATCAAGAAATCGCATCAGGGCACTCAGGTGCTGAGATGATTGGCCAGAAAGCCCAGAAATCCAGCAACAAACCGAGCAAGCCTTGCGGCAACCGAGATCCAGCATCAGGCAGTCTGGACAAGTCGCTGGGCTTGCTACAAGAAACGAGACGAGAGTTTCTACGAATAGCAACAGTAACATATTTGCAAAAAGTGCCAAGGCATCATCTTTCCAGAGAGGGGACTTCCCACCCCGGGCAACAACAAAATGGCCACAACATCAAAGGTGAGCAACTGGGAGGGGTTGCCTCCTCCTCGTCAACCCTAGAACCTCAGCCTGAAGAGGAAAATAGCCTTTGTCCAGCTAAAAGAAATAGCTCCCAGACAATAGTGCAGAGATGCCTTTTGCAGGAACTCTGGATTGTGGTAACAAATTGGCCCCATTGTGCTCAGGCATGACACCGTTGACACATGGCCCCCCTGATCAGCAACTCCGAAAGCCACAACAGCTCCCAAGATAAGTGTCGCCGACTAAATAGCAGCGCAGCCAGCAATGACCGCTCAAATCATGCAGGCAAAAAATGCAACCCCTACATGCACACAGCAAATCACTGCTGCGGTGTCCTAATTTCGTGCGAAAGAACTGCCACCCGAGCACCACATGTTATCTCAGTCGCCGATTGGCTCAGGAAAGGTGCCGGCAGTATGACATCTTCACGTCTACTCTACGTGAAACGCCTGCTCAAAATGACAAAGCGAGAGCTGTGGCCTATCAGCAGCCGCGTAAAGTTTTGTTTCGACGTTATTGTCATTAGCACTACAGTTATCCAGCAACCACAATCTATCAAAAGGCAGCAAGCTGGCAAAGCCTTCCTGATCTTATCAGTGCATTAAATCACAAATAAACATATGGAGTGTGCTGTGTTTACGTGAGGATTGCAGGCCGCTTATTCCATGCAGTCGTTCACTTTGCTTTGGGAACTGCAACGTCATCTCATGCAGGTGCAATCTGCATATGACACATGCTCATCGTACACAAAAATAAAAAAATGTTCAATCACCTCAGTGTTCAATCATCTCACACAGCATAAGCGATTTGTACAGACCTCCCATTCCTGCTTGGCTTAAGGTAAAACCAAGCAATAACATTATCTTAATTCTACGAAATATGATAAATGTTAGCTCTGAGGCGATATTTTTTGTCTCTCATGTATAGCTGCTGATGGTAAAAGAAAAAAAAATTTGCTGACAGATGAAGAAATTCAAAGCTAATCTACTTTCTGGATGGCGTATTGTTAGATGGTGAATTCGACAGTGACCCGTATGACGAACCTAGAGATGATGAAAAATAATTCGTTCTTACCGCTAAAAGTTGTGATTAATCTTCGTGATGAACAGCCGCACGAAGAGGAAGACTGAGGAATGCAAAGCAACCACGTTGAAGATTTGCGGGAACTTCATACGCCCACTCGGCGGCACAGCGCAGAAAGAAGAAAGAAAACGTTCGCAGAACAAGAATGAAAAAAAAAAGCCTTTTGGTTGATGACACTTCCAGAAAAGGGGGAGCTTCTGTCACCACCCGACGATGTGCTACGTCTGTACAAGTACTTTTGTGCCTTTTTAATCAAGAGATGGTAGACACATTGTGGTATCAATCAAATCTGTATTATACCCAGAAGAAAGGCACGTGTGCAAACATCATCAAGGAGGAGATGAGGAAAAAAATTACACCATCACCCGCTAAAGGGAACCATGTGTAGATGTGAAGCAGCGGGCGCTAACGCTTACACTGACGGCGGCGTTGACGCTGGCGCTCATCACAGCGTTGCGCTGGAGAGAGAACTGGGGAGGCGTAAAGCACGCAGTGACGGAGCGGTGTTTCGTACTGGAACATGTCAATCGCTGCTAATGGGCAATGAGAGACAGAAGACTCCGACTGGACACAGAGACCCGCACTCCGCTTTTAGTTAACGCGCACGCTGCGAATTTTTATTGTTCAACAACGCATTGCGGAGAAATCTCCCACCGGCACCACCTTGGAGGTCAAGATCCATTGCCATATATACGGGATGGCCAGTGAACGGTTGTGCAGCGCGAGCAGTCGGTTTTTCAACCTAAGAAACTCGCTAGCAGACGCTGCCTACGTCAGCGTCGCGAGGCGAGAGAGGGGGAGCGTAGGAGAGGAGAGAGATGGGGTGACACGCATGCGCAGGGAGTGAACGCCGTAGGGCAGGGATGCCTAGAGGAGAGCGGGGGGGAGTGTAAGAGGGAAGAGAGGAGGGGAGGCGCATGGGCAGTGAGGGTGTGGTTGCCGCGAGGAGGGATGCCTAGAGGAGAGAGAGGGGGGAGAGTAGGTTTTTTTTATTTTTATTTTTCAAAGCGGGTTTGCGCATGCGCAGTAAGGGTGGGCACGCGGCACACCACCACCACCACCACCACCACCACCACCACCGGATTAAGCTTCGCCATAAGATGCTTCACATCTAAATCTGCAGCCTTCATCGGGATGCTCTGGCGATGTGGAATAAGATTTGCACCTGTAGTGGACCTCATGTCCAGAAATCAATTCGAGGCCACACATCAGTGCATCATCAGCGCATCATGAGCGTGAACTTTCAGGCAAAACCATGAGACGTTGACGGCCACAACCGTCTTTTCAACGTGCTCTTCGTTCAAAAGGAAGCAATCCTGTTGGATGAAGACATGGATGTTCAAGAAAGACATAGGAATTCAGAATCACCTGTATCAAGAGCTCTTGCTATCGACCCCGACGAGTATTGTCGGCTTCTTTGCCTATCGTGCGAACAGTTTACGCGGCTGTTGGCGCTCGTGGGGCCAATGATTGCCAGAGAAGACACTGCCATGCACCGAAGCATCTCGCCAGCGACACGGCTACAGGTCACTCTTCACTACCTTGCAACTGGTAAGCATAGTTTGTCACTAATATTCTGTTGCACTAGACAGCTCAGTCTGCGCAATATCTTGTTATGTTAGCCGCGTGGGCTCAAAGCTGCTTCTTAAAGTGATGCCACGCACAGTTTCTTATTACAACCTTGTATAAATACAGCGATGTCAGTTTTAACATGGCACACCAACTACCTACTACCGAGAACTTACAGTTTTATTTTGTCCTTATAGCCTTATGAAATTCACGTTTGTTGTAGCGATTTGAAGTAAATTCTGCATTCCACTCGTTTTTTGAAAGCACAATGAAAAGCTAATGAATACTAAGGTGGCATTTTGTTACATTACAGGCAAGAGCCATCACTCGAGTCGTCAATTCCGACTAGGGCATTCCACAGTGAACGACCTCATTCCTGAGTTGTGTACGGCAATTTACGATGCCCTAGAAAAGGAATTTGTGAAGAGGCACGTTCTGAAGAAGACTGGCTTCGTGTGACAGCTATGTTCAATGAGAAGTGGCAGTTCCCGAACAGTGTTGGAGCCATGGACGGCAAACATGTTTGCATAGTAAAACCGCCAAGCTCAGGATCAATTTATTTTAATTATACATAGAATTTATTTTAAGCACATAGAACACTTTGCACCTTTGTGCAAAGTGTTCTATGTGCTTGCGACTGTGTTAGCCAATTGCTCTAGCAGCATTGGCTCGAGAGTGATATTATTGACGACATAATATACTTATTGTTATGGACGACATAATACACTTATTATTATGCCAAGGCACTCTGCTTAGGAGCAGAACACCTTGGCCATGACGCGCCTTGGTGATGACAAAAACAATGCAAAGCATTCCGTGTGCCTGCGACTGAGCTAGCCAATCGCTCTAGCAGCGTTTACGAAACTAGTATTACTGACGACATAATATACTTATTATTATTCACGTATTGACGACAATATGCTTTCGGCGAAAGCCCATGCCTGCTGGCCGTGAAAGCAAGAGCAAACTATTAAACGTCCCTCGAGTGCTTTGTCTGCCAACTGCGTAAGTCCCATTGATGTTAGTGCGTAGCACCAGAACGCCTTGGTCATAGAGACAACATGTATGTGTTGATAAGCTATGAAAACTGCTTTGTCTACTCAGTGTTATTCAGTAATACAAGGAGTTGAACTGTTGCCTGGGAATATGTTTGCATTTGTTGAATTCGGCAATGATGAAGTTGTGCCAGGGTACTGGGTCACAGGGAACGTATGCATGTGGCCAAAGGCACCCCTCCACACAAGTTAAAGGCATGATCAAAAGGAATCAGCCCTAGGCATCTATGCCTCCATGTAAGTTACATAGTGTGTGTAAAGGGACTTTTCTGTAAGCGTATTTACACATGAAGAGCCTTTGTTCTTCAACTTCCTGTGGACGGCTCGAATGTCAATTTAAAGTTCTTGAGGTCTCTGCAGGGGTTTTCTATGTCTGATGATAATCCAAATATTCTGGACATAGGGGGCTGTGATTGATTGCACATTGTAAGCGGTGCATTCAAAACGGGCCACAGTGTGACAAGATGGAACAATGTAGTGTTCCTTTGAAGCATATACAACCTGCTCAAGAAAGTTGCTGCCCGTCAAGTCAATTAACGTCAGCCTCACTGGAAGCACACTGTTTCCACTAAAGTTCTGCTCAGCGCGATCTCTGGAGAACAGCAAGATTATTGCTAGGGCACTTGCCACTAAGGCTGGCCTTTATTCTCTCCGTTACGCAGGAACTGGAGCCATTGAGTTCCAGTCAGAGAAGCCAATGCTGCCTTTTCTCACAACAGTACTGGATGGCCTGTAGCACTCACTGCTGCAGACACACCCTCAAAACTGCTGCCGTAAATTCCTTTCAATTTCTCTGAAAAAAAAAATATTTTGTTGTCCGAGTCCCCAGGGCCACGAAACCAATCTTTTGCGAAAAAAAAAATTGCCTTAGACAAAAAAAATTCGGAAGTCCCCGCTGAGCCTGAATGGGTTTTGTGAATTGCGCAAAAATGTTATTTTGACGAGATCCTACATAAGAACTATTATTGCTGTGAGTCGAAATTTTCCTGACATATTATGAGTAACGTTGAATTACAAAATGTTGTTGTCTTGCAGTTTAGTGGCCCATATTTTAAGCAAAAAATCACACATATGGCCCATTGTTCCATTTGCTCCAATTTCCTATTCTTTTTTGCTCCGCAGCTATAATAGTCAAAATGTCCAAAATTTCCCAGAGTGTTGCCACACATTAGGTTAACAATTGTGTCAAATACGTAGGAGAGGGAGATTTGCTGCTGGGAAGTAGGGGAGGCTGGGGGGATTCGTTGGAAGTTCTTTTCTTTTTTGCTGCTGAATTGCTTTCCGAATAAAATGATGCGGGTAGCCATTTTTATGAAGTTCAGTGAAAACGGTGCTTTCTTGTTCCAATGTTTCGTGCATTTCCGTTCTTATTAAAGTATTCACTACCAACACTTAGTGGCTTGCAGGGTGATTTGAATGAAAGTGCAGGTAGCGGCCTGTGTGCGTAGGTTTGTGGTAGACTGGGAAACTTAGTCTCCCGTTCGCTTGATTAGTAAATCAAGGAATGGAAGGGAATCAGTGTTTTTCGTGCTCACTAGTGAACTGAATGTCCAGTTCTATGGAGTTTAGGTGGCTGAGTAGGTAGGTGACTTGCGATTGCTTTATAATGCAGAAACAATTGTTATGTACCTGAGGAAGACCTTCGGTTTTAATGCAAAAGTGCGGAGGGCTTTGTCTTGCAACGTCCTACTTAAAAGGCACCAGTGAAACCATCAGCCAAATCCTAAAGAAAGAAGGCGTATAACAGTCGCACACTAGCCAACCAACACAATAAATCTTTTGCCGAAACCCAAGGACCGTCCACCAAGAGAGAAAGCGCAAGGCATCGTATATAAAATCAAATGTTCCGACTGCCAGGCCACATACATTGGCGAAACAAAAAACTTAAGCGAAAGAGTTAAGCGGCACAAGAATGATGCGAGGACATTCTGAACACAACGAAACCCCCTTGCATAGCTCAGAAGATGCAGCCCATAATGCTGCCTTCAAAAAAACCGAAATCCTGACAACAGAAACTAACAAACAAAAACGACTGTTACTGGAATCATGGTACATCCAAAACACTGAAAACAACTTGACCCGTTGCAAAGGAAACCTGAAATCAGTTTACATTCTCGGCCTAAAGACAGCAAAACAAAGCAAGTCAAACCGAGCCAGGAGAAAACTCAACGGTCGCCGGCCGCCCCCCAGACCATCAATCCCATGCAACCACAGCAACCACAACCCCCTTAACACTCTCATCACAAAAGAAGATGCATCTTCCCCTCCTCCTCCCCAGCTAGTCTGAGAAAGAAGTTAAAAGTCGCACCTCGATACCTCCCCGCTGTCCCTCCCCCTGAAGAAGGAGTCGAGTTGATTCCGCAACGCCGGGAAATAAACCCATTTTTTGGGAGGACCCTTGTGAAAGTGTTAACTTTTGGTGCTACATGATGGACAAAGAGCGGGAAAAGGGCTACCAACTGGGGCAAATTGCAGACTTTAACCAGACCCCATTGCTCTCCGACATGCCAATGGCATACCCTGCGAACAAAAAGGGTGCGAAGGAAGCCAAACGTAGGAGGGCAGGTTACGAAAAGCAGCAAATTACATTGATGTGCTGCATTGCCGACGAACAAGGACTCCCCCCTTTACATAATATTCAAATGCAAGACGCCACCAGCAGGCAAGAAGTTCCCCACAAATGTTGTTGTGGACGTTCAAGACAAAGGTTGGATGTACAGCGGCTTGACGGAGGACTGGGTGAAAACAGTTAAGGAGCGCCGTCGAGGTGCCGCGTTACGCAAGCAGTCACTTCTAGCCTCGACTTTTACCACGGCCATGTCATTGACAGAATGAAGACTACGCTTTCTCGTGCTGGGACATACATCTCCATAATCCCTGTTGGCATGACTAGCCAACTCAATCACTTGAAGTCACCATTATTAAGCCCTTTAAAGATTGGCTTCACAAGCACTATACAGACTGGCTTATGCCAGGACACTTCACCCAACCTGGCGCGTCAAGCATGCTTCGCTCGGCCAGCTGAAAAAAATGGGTCACCACGGCGTGGAATGAAATTCCAGATGATACAATCATTAGAGCTTTCAAAAAGCGTTGTATTTCAAACGCAATGGACAGACGCAAGGATGATGGCCTCTGGGATGAACCCAGCAACAAGTAGGACATCGATTTTGTGGACGATAAGACGACGACGAAAAACTGTACACGCGTGCCTACGGAATGTAGGCACGTACGTGTACAAAACTGCCTATCGTCTCGAAGGCATGGCTTAGTCAAGCAAAGCAACGGAACTCTCCTTGCAGTTCTCTGTAAGATGTGCAATGAAACCATTGTCATAGCCTACCAAATTTCAAGAGGCAGCATTCACAGTAAACACATCCCATGAATTCAAGCACGAACTTTACACCATTTCAGCTTCTATACGGCTACACACCGAAAATTCCACTGCAACAACATCCGCCCATTCCAGCAATCTGCTCTTGCCGAGCACAGTCTTCAACACAACCGTGCAGCGCTCCGAAGCAGCTGCCAATTCGGAAGCGGCTCAAAGTTCACGCAAAGAGCACTATGACCACAGCCACCGTCCTCCCACCTTCACTGTGTAGGCCACAGTACCAAAGGCAGTAGAACATCTGTTACCGTCCTCAAGCGAACAGGCATTTCCTCCACTAATTCCGTCCCAGGTTGTAACCTCTGGGGAGGAGTGATGACATGACAATCATTTTGGCAGTTTGTGATGCTACTAAACTCTGGTTCCTGCCCTGATGCTGAATGTAGGGCATTCAATCACAGACTCACCCGAGGTTGCACACCAATTCAGATGCCCTTAGCACTCTGACTGCAACGCTCGCCTTTAGCACCCTTGGAAAGAGATGCAAAATTTTCCATCAAGATATCGGAGCATCTTCACGCAGAACCTGTTGATCTCGTGTGCGCTACAATACTTTTGCACAGTTACCTCAGCACACTTTATGAGAAAGATTACAGTTTATTGTTGTTCAACTACTGTTCTGAAAATAATCACGATAGAGTGGCACTGAATGGTCAACTCATTCCAGGAAGATAGAGATACGCAGTTCCCCACACCAGAGGTCCGATGACGGACACCACGAGTCCTCCATCACGCAGTTACACTGCCCATGACAAAGCAGTGCAAGATATTCCAAACATACTTCCAGACTACCACTGGACCCGTGTTATGGCAAGAAAACGTGCTATACTAAAAGGCTTTCTCCATTTCCAGTCTCCCTAGTGTGCTTTATTAGTATGCACTCACGTAGAAAGAGTGATATGACATGTGCAGAACCAGTACCTCCTTTATAAATCTGTGCCGGGCACACCACCTTTGGCGGCTGTCGAACGCTCGTTCTCACCGCCGCCGCAAGGGGCGCTGGGCAAACAGGGTCTCGGCTGCCACTGCCGCCATTCTGTCTCAGTTCATCCGCATCGGTTGCGAGCCGCTGTTGCGTTCAGCACTGTTCAACGTTCATCTTCGCTTTGTGAGATAGCTGCCGACAAGTTCGTAGCATGCCTTACGATGGCTTACTGTTGTGTGCCGTTATGTAAATCCGACGAGAAAAAGAAAACAGCAGGGCTCTCTTTTCATGAAATACACGCTGACGCAGACGCACGAGCAAAATGGCTTTCCGCAATACGACGTGACAAGTGGTCGCCGAATACCACCTCATGCTACACCAAAGTGTGCAGTAGGCATTTCAAAGAAGAGGACTTCATAGAAGGCGAGCGTCGACGCCTAAAGAAAGGTGCTGTGCCGTCAGTTTTTGAGGAGTACCCGTCGCATCTTCAGCCGAAGTCAACGCCGACGCGGGCTACAGCAAGCATCGACAAAAGAGTGAGTGCTACAACGGCGCACGACTCCGCGAGCGGCACAGCGATGCAACTGCTGCCAGCAGCAGCGTCTACTTCATCGGTGGAGGATATGTCCGATTGCTGCTCCATGGACATATCAACGGCAGCCAGCTCGTGCGATCAAGGCGTCCAAGTTAACAGCAGTTCCACCTCTAGAGTGCTTGTTACAGAGAGAGCGAAGTGGACAAGGAAAGAAAAGAGTTTTAGGAGCCAGTTGCTTCGACTGCAGCAGACCGTCGACAAGTATAAAACGGAATTGAAAAAGCTACACAAGGATGCCATGGTGGTGGATGTTTCGTACATCAAGAAAAGGGCGGAAGAAAAGAAACCTGCAGCTCTGTTCTTAATTGATCAAATCCAGAACTTCAGGAAGAAGAGGCCAAGTTGGTTTGAGGACACCACCCGACGTGTAGTTTTGAGGCATCTGTCAGCAAGAGCATATGAACACATTCGTGGGGAAATGCTTTTGAAGCTTCCTTGCAGAAAGGCGTTGAGCAACTACTACTTAGGAAGCACAAGTGGAGAAACGGGCTTCAGCAAGCTCGCCGAAGCTCGCGCCTTAGAGTGGAAGCCGAGAGCTTGACTGTATCCGCAGCCAATAGTATGCTCTCTCATCGTCGATGAAACGAAGATAAAGGAAAAGCTGCAGTACAATAAACAGCAGGACTGCTTTGTGGGGCACGCAGACGTCTCCTTGGAACAACAGGGTGGTGACCTCACCTTAGCGAACTCTCTTCTGTGCTTCGTAATCACTGGGCTCTTGACAACGTATCGCATACCAGTGGCCTTACTATTTTACCAAGGGGATAACAGGCTCACAGCTTCACAAGTTGTTGATTTTTGTGCTTGAGAAAGTAGAGGCCTGTGGTTTCAGGGTAATTCGTTTAGTGAGTGACAACCACAAAGTGAATGTCAATGCTATGAAACAGCTGGGAAGATGGTCTTCTTACGTACAGGATAGAACATCCCTGCGACTGTGACAGGCTCCTCTTTTTTAAGTTTCGATCCATGCCACGTTTTAAAAAATGTGCGCTCGCAGTTTTTAGCTCATGACTTTGGCCCGAAAGGAGAGATATCATTCCTGCTACATCAAGAAGCTCTACGAACTACAGAAGGACCTGGTTGTGAAGCCTGTCCGCTACCTCAGCCGAAAGCATGTATACCCGAACAATACAGAAAAAAATTACACCATCTCCCGCTAAAGGGAACCATGTGTAGATGTGAAGCAGCGGGCGCTAACGCTTACACTGGCGGTGGCGTTGACGCTGGCCCTATCGCAGCGTTGCACAGGAGAAGAAAACTGGGGAGGCGCAAAGCACGCAGTGATGGAGCGGTGTTTCCTACTGGAACATGCCAATCGCTGCTAATGGGCAATGAGAGACAGAAGACTCCGACTGGACACAGAGACTCGCAGTCGGCTTTTAGTTAACGCGCACGCTGCGAATTTTTATTGTTCAACAACGCACAGGAGAAATCTTCCACCGGCACCACCTTGGAGGTCAAGATCCATTGCCATATATACGGGATGGCCAGTGAACGGTTGTGCAGCGCGAGCAGTCGGTTTTTTCAACCAAGAAACTCGCTAGCAGACGCTGCCTGCGTCGGCGTCGCGAGGCGAGAGAGGGGGAAGCGGAGGAGAGGAAAGAGAGGGGGGTGACACGCATGCGCAGTGGGAGTGTGAACGCCGTGGGCAGGGATGCGTAGAGGAGAGAGGGGGGGAGCGTAGGAGAGGAGAGAGAGGGGGGGACGCGCATGCGCAGGGGGAGTTAGACGCCGCGGGCAGGGATAGAGAGAGGGGGGAGTGTAAGAGGGGAGAGAGGAAGGGAGGCGCATGTGCAGTGAGGGTGTGGTTGCCGTGGGGAGGGATGCCTAGAGAAGAGAGAGGGGGGAGAGGAGGTTTCTTCATTTTTATTTTTTCTTTAACTGTTTGCACGCATGCGCAGTAAGGGGTGGGCACGCGGCACACCACCATCACCACCACCACCACCACCACCACCACCGGATTAAGCTTCGCCATAAGATGCTTCACATCTAAAATGAATGTTCCAAGGGCAATGCAGGTCCTGTCGCCTGATGTTACTGCGGCCTTGGAGCATCTCAGGGACCAAGCTGGGCACACATCAAGTGCCTCGTTTGCAGCTGCAGGCCAGACCATCATTTTCATGCCGAACATGTATCGTTGGTTTGTGCTGCACGACACGAGTAATACGACCCAGCACATCCACAAAAAATGGCCTGACACTCGACACTTCAACGATACCGAAGTGTCGTCGATAACTCCTCAGACTTATTTAAAAATGTATTTTAGATGTGAAGCATCTTATGGCGAAGCTTAATCCGGTGGTGGTGGTGGTGCGCCGCGTGCCCACCCTTACTGCGCATGCGCAAACAGTTAAAGAAAAAATAAAAATAAAAACCTCCTCTCCCCCTCTCTCTCCTCTAGGCATCCCTCCCCACGGCAACCACACCCTCACTGCGCATGCGCCTCCCTTCTTCTCTCCCCTCTTACACTCCCCCCCTCTCCATCCCTGCCCGCGGCGTCTAACTCCCCCTGCGCATGCGCGTCCCCTCCCTCTCCCTCTCCTACGCTCCCCCCTCTCTCCTCTACGCATCCCTGCCCACGGCGTTCACTCCCACTGCGCATGCGTGTCACCCCCTCTCTCTCCTCTCCTCCGCTTCCCCCTCTCTCGCCTCGCGACGCCGACGCAGGCAGCGTCTGCTAGCGTATTTCTTGGTTGAAAAAACCGACTGCTCGCGCTGCACAACCGTTCACTGGCCATCCCGTATATATGGCAATGGATCTTGACCTCCAAGGTGGTGCCGGTGGAAGATTTCTCCCTGTGCGTTGTTGAACAATAAAAATTCGCAGCGTGCGCGTTAACTAAAAGCGGAGTGCGGGTCTCTGTGTCCAGTCGGAGTCTTCTGTCTCTCATTGCCCATTAGCAGCGATTGGCATGTTCCAGTAGGAAACACTGCTCCATCACTGCCTGCTTTGCCTCCCCAGTTTTCTCTCCTGCGCAACGCTGCGATGAGCGCCAGCGTCAACGCCGCCGCCAGTGTAAGCGTTAGCGCCCGCTGCTTCACATCTACACATGGTTCCCTTTAGCGGGAGAAGGTTGCATTTTTTTTGCTTCGGGCTCACTCATAAGCAGGCTCACCAAAGTTCTACTTAATCGGGCTCGCTTCAACTCATTCTCCCTCGACTTTCTCTCAGTGGCCTCACTCAAGCTAAAGATCACTGAATATTCTGCTCGGCCGAACACACGTGGGCTCACATCAATAAACTTACCCTCACCCGGGCTCAATCAGACTCACTCACCAGAACCTTACTTAGCCTGACTCAGCTAATTTCGTTGAATGTATGTATACGTGAAGCTATGAAAAGAAAAACCGAATCTAGCAATGACGCTAGCAGATCTGAGAGAAAAGCGACACCAACCAACGTACTCAAGACCAAGGAAAAAGCGCAGGGAGTGATTTACTCTACCCCTTGTGCGGACTGTGGCGCTACATATGTGGGGGGAGACAAAGAACTTCCCAGATAGGCTGCAACAACACAGGAACGACGTCCACAAGTTCGACAGACACAGGAGTGCACTAGCTGAGCACAGCGACGTGAACGACCCCCGCATCGCTTTTGACAACTCCTGCGTTGTCGCCTTTCGAGGTCAATTACCACAAGTGGCTTTTTGTGGAATCCTGGCACATTCAGGCAACACCCAGTAATGTGAACTGGTCTGCAGGTGTGCTGCCGAGTGTCTATTTCAATGGACTACGGCACGTCACTCAACAGAAGCCTGACCCCCCCCCCCCCCCCCGACTTGAAAAGAAGAAGGCTTTATTAAACTCTGATGCCCTCTGTTGCCCCACAGTCACCCCTGAAGAAGGATCCAAGTTGGACCCGAAACGTTAGGTTATTTTTCAAAGTAAAATAAGTTTTTACTTTGAATGAATATGTTGGTTGGTGTCTCTTTTCCAATGATATTTGCTTGCCAACCAGACAGAACTCTGTCAAATGTTCACCTTTTAGATGTAAGAGAGAGGGTGAGTGAACTAACTGGTGTCAACTTATGCAAAGTTTTCGAGGTCAGGCAAGCTGCCAAAAACACAGATGGAGAACTATAAATGCCTCCATGGAAACCGCCTAGAAGTGAAGGCTGTGAATTGGCACACATCATGCGTAATGAGATTTCTACTGCGAGTAGAATACCATAGAACTTATTTGTGCACAGATTAAGAATGGAGTGGCAGCAAAGAACACTACATTCAAGTCCAGGGATGTGCACAACCGTCGCCTGTAATTTGAGAAAGTCAAACTGGAGAACTAGGCCAAGAATGTACAGCGTGTGAAGGACATCGAAATGCTCTTCTGGAAGATATGTGGTTTTTTGTCAATGGTTGGAGCTAATCATGAAGCTGGGAAGTGAAAACAGCTTTTCCAAAATGGAGCTCTCGGGCATTGAGCTGTTGTGCCGAGCTCAAGAGGGTCGCAAACTCAGTCATATCAGCTTAAACAGCTGTTTTTTGGTTTACTAAAGCCATCTCAATGCCTGGAGCCTACTGCTCCTAAAGAACAAATGACAAGTGCAACAGGTGGTGCACTGGGTGAAGATATGTATAGGTATGCCTTCTTTGTAAATTATGGTGCTTAATGTTTCAGTGAAACATCAACGAAACAAAACTTTGACATAAAAAGATTCATAATTTAACGAGGTCTTTGCATCTGAGCGGTGCAGAAATCTCATAAGAGTGAAACAGGACCATGGGTGACCCCATCCAATAATGGAAGTTTTTGACCCCTGTTTCCATTCTCATGAGTGCTGTCACGTCCAGCCCTGGAATTCATCATGGTGGAACACCATTGTGCATGGAGCTGCCAGTCAAAAAGTTTCCCCAAAGATTGGCACTTGGACGCTTGCGCTGAATTCCGCATTTTTCCTGGGAAGGTGCTTGCACCTGTGACCCTGTGATAGAGAGAGCGAGGTGGCCGTATCGTGAGATGGCTCCGTTGAAGAGGTTCACATCGAACCATGGCATTTCTTCACCTGAACGCAAGCGTAAATGTTTGCATTAGCTCGAGGCGGCACCTCCAAGGTCAACCCCTCTCCCCCTTCAGACTCGTCCTTCTTGCTGGCAGTTCTCGGGATAAGGTCACCCAAAGAAGTGGACTTGTACGTTGACATAGGGCGGCGCAGTTGTGGCTGCACTGGACATCGTTCTCAGCCCTGCTTCTTCCCAGGTGTACTTGTGTGGCCCCTTCACGCCTTTTGGTGGGCAAAGCACTCAGACGGCAAGACCCCGGATTGGCAGGAGCGGCTGTCATCGCTTCTCTGGTGTCCCAGTGTTAGCAGACATGGGGCTATATAAGCCGAATACTTTTGTACCAAATACCTCATGATCTTATTCTCTCTTTTTCTTGTAACTATGCCAATAAACCTCTGTTCTCTTTTAAGAACGCGGCCTTCCTCTCTGGAAATGATGGGTTGCGAGTTCGACGGCAGTGCCAGTTACCAATGACAAGACCCGACCTGCCGGAACCGAGTCGTAGCATCTGGATGGCGTTTGTTGGTGTCAAACGGATCGACCAAAAGCGAACATGGAGGACCAGCCAAAAGCCATAACGACTGGTTGGAATCGGCTAGATCGGCTCATATTCATCCTGGCGAGAACTTCGGAATGAACGTGCCCGGATTCAGGACCTGCATATGATGAGTGCTTGGCTTTTCCTTCCCTGAGATATCACCGAGCTTTGTGTAGTTAAGATCGTACAAAGCAGTGATTTAGAGTAACCGCTGGCAGAAGATTGGAAGTACATCAAGGTTGTATTGGAGGGATGTATTAGCAGCACTAAGGGCAGCCATGAACTTGAAGGCACTAATCAAGCTGGTGTTGTTAAACCTTGGCCTGAGAGTTGGGCCTCCAAACTGCCCAGTCAAAAAGAAAGCCAGAAATGATTGGGGCGATCGATGCTATTGGGGCAGACAACAAGGAACTCGAGGAGTGCTTAGAGCATTGCGCTAAAGAGAGAAGAACAGAAGCGCCGAGCGGAAAGGAGAGGAAAAAGAGCAAGAGAAGCGTAGGCAGGAACAGTTTAGGAGGCAGATGCAGGCATTCGATGAAGAGCTATACTCGGTGGCAACTTATCTTGACATTGGAGCGAAGGCTACGAAGGCGGCGCTTCCGCACATTCGTGTTGCTCCGCAAGTAGCACGGCAGCTTGCGGTTGCGGCTGGTTTTGGTTTTGCTCACTCACATTATGAACGTGTTTAGAAAAACATATACATCAAAATTACAAATGGGAAAAACATTTCAATTGTTCAGTGTACATTTTAGTGTCCTATTACGAGTATATTTTTCTTGGAGAACTACACAGCGTGTTTGCAGCTGCACACTGACGTCACGGACACCATGTTTCCTTAGAAAACGGGTGGGCTGGAAAGGTGGTGCTGTCCAAGAAATGGAAAGAAAAGGAAAGCATTCTTGAAAGGTGAACAATAATTATATTTTACCTACAACTTCCCGCAGCTGTTGCAGTCTCATAATAAATAAAGCACTATTTATTATTACATCTTGTTTATTGAATGCTTCCATGGGTAAAGTGAAAGTAGAAAAGGCCCTGCTTTTAAAAACTGAACACTGACGGTAGTATACACTCAAGAGCTTTCGTTCAAGGGACATCCACAGCAGAGGCTGCTATTTCTACGATGCTGAACACAGAAGAGGTATTGGACCAAGCACCTCTACTGCATTTGTGCAAGGGTGCGAGAACTCAAGCTGATTCTTTGACAGACAACATTACTGTGAATTTGCAACGACAGCTTGAGTTTAAGTTAGGCACATTGTTTAGCGTCAAGTGCCTCGGAAGCACACAAAAAAAAGGGGGGGGAACACCCTGCTTCAGCTGTAAGTATTTAAGAAAGGCCTTTATCACAAGGCAGTCGCAGATCAGGAAAAGACACAAGACATCAAGGGCCTGCAGTAGCAGCGTGAAAAAGCTGAAGGTGTGCACCTGCAAGAACAAGAGGCTCATGGTGAGGTGGGGGACCTAGCGATAGATGTTCATAGGTTGAAGGATGAATCTGCTGCCACCACAACAACAACTTGCTGCCAAGCTTTGCTTCGAAGCAGCAAAAAGGAAGAGCCCTTGCGGGATGCAGTACGATAAAGAATGGATGCTGGAATGTATTCTACTCAAGATAAGAAGCCCAATGTTGTATCAATATATGAGAAAGCAAAGCATCCTTGCTCTTCCAAGTGAGACAAACATACGAAAATACACTGCCCAATACAGAACTGGCTATGATTTTAATGAAAAGATGTTGAGTGCGCTAAAAAAAATGTGGCTCAATTTCACAGCTACCATCGACCTGGAGGTATTGTCGTAGATGATGTGAGAGGTTCGTGTGGGCCCAGGCACTCAAACGACAAGAGATGGGGCATAGACAAACACAAAATGTCTATCGACAACACAGAGTTATGTATAAGTACATAAAGGAACTAATATACAGTGACGAAAAATCGTCCATTTAGTCCTTAAGCATGCACTACTATTTTAGTGGTCCTGCCGCAGCCCACCTAGTCCTCGCACCACTCAATGAGGATCACTCACGTCACTGTCGACGCGGCGGTTCGACGTGTCGATGAGCCTCATGGTGCGTATGCAACCTTGAAACTGGTCACGACGACACATTTTGTTTTAAAGCATTACATTGTCATTGTTCTTTCACGTGACATCACAAGTAAAACTGTGTATTAATTTTACGGCCCAATTAGCCTTAGCAAAGAAGCAAAAAAACATGCGAATTCAGACAATTTTATAAAAAATGAGGCAACGTTTCAGCGGCAAAATTTTTTTTTTACTCTTTTACCAGTCGATGTACTATCTGCTAGAAATAGTTTAAATGTCTGTAAACAAACATTTATTGAGAAAAATGCTTGCAAAATCAACAAAAAGTGACTTTTTGGGGCGATTCAATCGTAAGTTAAGCATTAAGGCCATCGTGCTAAAAATACATGAGATAGCTCATTATATGCTCCAATGTCTTTTCTTTTGACGTGTAAAATTTTATCCCTGTAAATTTTGTTTAAAGCGAAAAAAAATTTTTTTATGAGCATAACCAACGTCACTGGTACGCATTGGCAAACTCTGTACAGCACTCACGGATTCAAACGCCACATTAAATGTTTTTTAGTATAACAACTGGTAAGCGCAATTGCCCAAGATACCCACGTCATGTTGCGGCGAATCTGATCTCTAAAGATAATGTTGGCTCTAATCTACGCGTTTCGAGCCCGAAATTACGCCAATATGACCCGAATTGAACATGGTGAAAACGAAAGTATGTCTGTTACTTAACACTAAATTGTCCTGTTTCAGTCTGAGAGTACCTTACATATGCGCGGCTGTCAGTCTCCTCGTTGTCTGCTCATCTGCTACTTTTCTTGTCTGCTGCAAAGCAGACGGCAGCAAGATTGAAAACACAATTTGAAATTTTCAAGCCACTTTTAATTCGCTTTTGTGTTGTAGAAAAAACAAACGCCTTGTCCTCTTTTTGGGGACTTTTTATTTTTTTTCCGCTTACATGTCTGTTTTCGCATTTGGCAGTGCAGCGAAGTTTCTGCAACTGGTGAGTCAACTGTCACAGAAGACAGTAGGCGAGGTAATCGTCGGCCTGCTAATATTATTTTAAGCAGAGTTCAAGCTCACAGGTACCTGGTATGTAGTAGAAGCCGACAGGACTTGGTGTGACAACTTGAGAATGGATGACGTAACACGAACTCCTGTACAAAGCCTCCCTGAGCTAGAGAATTAAAGTGTAGCCAAATGCGGTTATTACTAGAAATTGAGACATACGCTTGGAACTACTATTTTGCAGGAAACAAACTTCAGCCATGCACTTTCGGGCCAAGATACTGTCACAAGACGCACTACTGCAGTCAGCGGCAACTGTCTGTAGTACGAGTGACACAGATCAGCGTCTTCTCTTGCTACGCTCGAAGCTTAGTCTGCATGAGGGTGTGACGATTTGTGAACACCACAAGGAAGTTTATCTTCGCCGATACACTTCGAAAATCACTTCAAAGCTGTGTTCGGACCCATTTTTTCGACATACAAAACACTGTCGCAGGCCGACAGTCATCACAATGGCCCTTGCGAATGCCCATCCTTCGCTTGACCTTGTTCCGGGAAGTCGAATTCGTGAAGCATGCAGACGTATGTTATATATTGCTCAAAAGAATGTGCACCCTGAACAAGAACTCGCGGTGCTGTCAACACGAAGTGGAGGCGCGCCTGGAGGGTCAGCTGCTGAAACAGAAGAAGAGTTCTTAGACATAAATACTGGTAGCGAAGAAAAACTGGTGCAGCATGGGTGACGGAAGCGTGGAGAAGAAACCTCGCCAGAAATTACAAAGAGGGTGTCTACATTGCCCTACCAAGCTGTTGCCACAGGCTGTATGCAATGTGCTAACCAATATGTTATTTGTGAGTAAACATATAGAGGAACACCAATGCAATGACAGTTGTGGAAGCAAATTGCATGTTTTAACTGCCAGAAAAAAAAAAACATCATCAGTGGTGCATACGGATATTGCTTCCAAAGACCCATGGCATGTACATTAAGGTTTCCAGTCAAATGATGCTGGAGGAAGTTGTCGTACGGAGCTGGAGGGCCTGCAGTGGGCCATAGCTTTCCTTGAAAGCCGGGATATTGGCAATGCCACTGTCGTGACCAATACACATGCCCAAATCCAATGCTTCTCCGAAAAAAAGAAGTGAGGTCCTGTATAGCGCACAAATCTTGCATGCGGTAATTAAAACAGAGCTTCGAACACATTTTTGATGCACAAATCATGAAAGATTATGAGAGTAGCATTTTTTAAGTACATTTGATGTTGTGTCGTAATGTCTGCTTGTACTGCTTTCGGTTTCGTTACCAGGTTGCTGAGTGGCGCCCCACTCGGCAATGATAATATGTATGCGCCGCTAGGGACCCTTAAGAGGCAACTTGGAAAATAATGTTGCACAGAGTTTGTGATGAGCATTACAGGCAGACGGTTGTGTTTTTTCAGCCTCTTGTGATACTTCGCACGTTTGAAATTTCAAGAAAGGATGACAGCTTCCGGGCAAGCCCATTGCCAATTTTATCGCTAGCCTCCACGTAAAGATTCTTCTTTCGCAGAGGGGGGGGGATTTTCCAGTCGGTGTAGCTGGTATGCCTACACCAAGCAAAGCAGTTCACGTTGAACCTTCACAAGGGGCTGAGGCCATTGAACCGAACTTGGGTCCGGAAAGCCACGCTGCAGCTGAGGCTGCGAGTTCAGGTGATGAGGCCGCGAGCTCAAGTGCTGGGTCAGGGCCATCATTTCTTCCCACAACTCTCGATGCTTCGCCTTAGAGTCCAGGTGAACAGGAAGCACAATCACCTAGTTCTTCTCAGAGGCGTCACTCCAGGAGGAAGCAGAATAAGCCAAGCTGCTTTGCAGATTATGTTACATGATAGTTACTCAAGACATGTATTCTTGAAAACGTGCCTTATCTAGTCTTTTGATACGTGTGAACAGTGAGAGCGCTGTGAACTGTCTTGTGCATCCTGAACATTAGCATGCAGAGAACTGTTTGAGTTTTTGTGTGCTTGTGCAGTGTTTCTGTTCGTGAGCGGTGAACGTACAGTCAATTTCTTAAGACATTCTTCAAAATGTCTTCAGTGAACTGTGAATTTTCTTGTACTTAATGCAGCATTTCATGCTCATAAACAGTGAGTGCACTACGAAATCTTATGCGTCGTACACCTGCGTGTTTAGTTAAATGTGAATTGTTATGCCTTGTAAAATTCATAGGTCTATAACGCTGTGGTCAACCACACAATATGCAAACAATGTTTGAAAGGTGGTATGACTGTCCGGGAGAGCACCAAGCTTGGACTTGCAACAAAACCGGAAGTCGTGTGCTCCTCTTATGGCACCATTGATAAATTGTAGACATCACCTCGCAAAAAGGACACGCAGGTTTTTGATGTAAATGTTCGCACTATAATGGGTATAAAGCAAATAGGCAAGGGGGCAAACAGCTCACAATAGAGAGTTTTAGTTTAGCGCGCGCAACGGGCGAGAGCGAGCAAGACTGCGCATGCACCGAGCGTAATAGAGATGCGTGCGTTTGCGCGCGCAAGAGATGTGCACGCTAGATCTCAGCGCTTACGTTGCGCCCGCTACGGGCATTGCGTACCTTACGGGCGCTTCTCTCGCAAGGTCTCGACCTGTCGAGACAAGCAAAATGGCGGCGTCCAACAGCAGCACAAGCAGCACGGCAGTCATGGCAGCAAGTAAATACCGCGTGCATTTCGGAATCACCCTCGATTTGGAGCTCCTTGCCTACGTGAAAAGCTTGAATCCGTTCGTGGACTCAGTGCAGTGGACAGTGATCGCTGCAAAGATGCAGGAGATTACCGGCATGCCATTCAACACCCGAAATGTCCGCAATTGAATGCAGCTGCTGTTATCCTACTACGCTGCAAAGCACATGGCCAACCTGAAGAAGCAAGTGCTGAGTATGACTGCGCTATGCAAACGACATGACGGTGGGGGGGGGAGGGGCACACGCAGGTGGCAGGCAGCCCTGCCAACAGTCAGGGGGCTGGTGGACGGATGGCTGGGCCTCCAGGGGAGTGAGGGGATGCGGCCTCCAGGCCGGCAGCGCGACGCGTATGATGCGCTCGCTATGCTCAACAAAATGGTGGGGACAGGTGCCGTGTTCGACACGGCCCTGAATGTGGTAACAGAGGCAAGTAGGATGATCCCGCTTGGTGGGGGGCGTGAACGGATCATCAGGCGCCACATTCGGGATGGGCTGCATCGGAGAGTCAATGGCAGCCGGCTCCCACTTTGGCCAGGGTGGTCCCGATCTGAAAAAACTCGGAACGTGGGTTGACGAGACCATCCTTGGACAGACAGACTACTTCAGGTACCTTAACCTGTCACCATCAGGGATGTTGAGCGAGGCTGAAGGCGAGACAGAGACCGGGACGGAGTGGCCCAACTTAGTAAGGGTGACGAAGGCGGCCTACTCACTCCAGGTGGGCGAAGCTGACTACGAAGTCAGAGTGGCGCGCTCCCTGGAGCTGATCGAGCCCGGGAGCGCATCGGTCCACCCACGACACGAGGTCAGCCTCTCGTACTGGCTGTCAGGAAATGCCCTCCTGATGGCAGGGCTTTCATATGGAGCCTACCTAGCGTACGGACTGGACTGGGCCACGCTGAATGGGCTGGTGTACCTGCACTCGGACCTGCTGGTCGGAGTGAAGAAGTTGGTGCCTCTGGGGACGAATGGACGGGTGGCCAACTGCGTTGAGGCCAAACGCCGCCTGTATCAAGACGAAGGGGTGCGGTCATACAGCAAGGCGTCCAAAAACCTGTCATCAGATGGGCCAACCTGAAGAAGCAAGTGCTGAGTATGACTGCGCTATGCAAACGACATTTTTTGTTTGGCGATTGCTTGCGCATTTGTGCACCACGCTATACTTCACTGTATGAATGTTTCAGGTCAGAAACCGAGGAGCAATACAGTACACGCGAAGCGCTGCTTCAGGAGGTGCTCAATTTGTCTCGAGAGCATGGTGTTAAAATTGGGCGTTGCCGTGTCGGGAATACTGCAACATCGCCGCGAGAGCGAGGCACCCTGGCCCCAGAGGCAGCACGGACTTCTTCCACAGCAGCAAAAAGGGACGTGGCTGCTGCAAAGAGCATGGCCGCAAAACCAAGCGATGACTCGGACATAGTCTGTGAGTAGAGATCGGTTCTACACAGTCTGACGATCCGCGTGTCCTTAGTGGGTCCTGATGATTTACCGAACCACTGTTGAATACTCTGTTAAAAGTCCATTACAAAGCAGCCTTTTATTGAGAAAAAAATCGTCGTTTCTTGAGGGTTGTTATAAATAAACAATTATCGCCTACAAACCTCAAGATATGCATGTTGTACTTGCTCACAATCGTAGATTTGGGGAATATGGGCAAAATTAAATATTTTCATTTTAGAGCGAATCGCTATTTATAAGACATTTTTACATTTTTCTGTTGGGCTCTACATCGCGACTTCCCTGATCCAGATCGGGCAAAAGTTCGCGACAGGAAGCTACCATGATAAAGTGGTATTTTCGTAGGTAGTGATGTTCAAATTTTCTGACAGTTCGCGAGAACTCAAATAATTTTTGGGCTGCCATGAACGTCTCTTACAGAGGTCTGCACCACAAGATGTTCCAAAAGCATTTGAAAGAGACGTTGAGGAAGCCAGAGGCCACCGCTTTGGAGAAGTTTTATGCTGAATCTGCCACAGCAGTGATTACAACATATAAAGAAATGGACCCCAGCTTTTGCAAGGACATCACCGTGGTGTACGATGGTACATGGCATAAGCGTGGTCACACATCGCACATCGGAGTGGGATCTGTAATTGACTTCTATACAGGTCTCATCTTGGATGCTGTCGTTCTTTCGAACCACTGCCTTGAATGTCAAACAGGGCCCAAACCTGGAGATGCAGCACATGAAAGCTGGCACAAGCACCACATTTGCCAGAAACAAAGACGCAAAATCAGGAAGCATGGAGGTGGAGGCAGGCTTGACTCTCTTCAGGCGGTCCGTATCCTAAGCATGCCCTGCGGTACACCACTCCTGTGTCTGACGGAGACAGCCGTACCTTCGCTGCCCTCACAGAACAGAACGTTTACGGGCTAGTGACAATTGTGAAAGAAGAATGTCTGAACCATGTTCAGAAAAGGATGGGAAGTGCTCTTCGAAACATTCTGAAGAAGAGTGATGAGCCATTGAGTGGGAAGGGGAAGCTTACTAAAGCCCTCATTGAGAAGCTTACAGGCTATTATGGCTGGGCCCTGAGAAACAACTCGAGTGACGTGACAGCCATGCAGCATGCAGTGATGGCAATATATCACCACGTCACATCGTCTGACCAAGACCCTCACCATGAACTTTGCCCAGAGGAGGCTCAATCATGGTGCCACCATAGAGCTGCAGAGGCAAAGGGCGAGCCACAGCCAAAGCATAAGCACAGCCTACTGGACTATGTTGCTGCGGCTATGCTGCCCATCTATCAAAGACTGCCACAGGATTCGCTTCTTCAGCGCTGCTTGGGAGCGAAGATGCAAAATGCATCAGAGTCATTCCACTATATTCTGTGGTCCCTGATGCCGAAAGAACAACACTCATCTTTGATTGTGGCAGAAACAGCACTGTATGAAGCGGTGCTGCATTGCAATGCCAGCTGCTGCAAAGCAACCCAAGTGCTTTGCATCTGCGCTGTGCATCTGCAATCTACAGCAAGCAATGCGCGCACAGCGCGCATTGCTTGCTGTAGTTTGAGTTTTCATTTTCTCTGCCACAAGATCGGCCAAATAAAGAGTTTCATTTTGGACATGCCGTCTCTGCCTTCGTCAACATCACGACCACGTGACATCTGGTGGAGATGCTGGTTTCTTCATGTTCCAGACGCCAACAAGAAGCAGGGAGCCAAGCCCACAATGTGAAGAAGACACTGAAGCCCCCCCAGCAGCGACGGGCTTGCTGCATGGCCGCAAGGTTTGCAACTGCACTTCAGACCCTTACCTGACAATGCAAGAGTTACAACGATAAAGCAAGCCGCAATGACGACAACACCTGCACAGCCTACATCCTTCGTGCTCCAACAGCCCCGGGAGCCATCGTAATTTTGTGGGTCATCGTGCGAGGATCCTGAGAGCTGGCTAGAAAGGTACAACCGGGTCGCCGTTTTCAACAATTGGACCAGTGAAGACAAACAGCGGCACGTTTATTTCGCCTTGGAAAACACCGCCCAGACATGGTTAAAGAACCGAGAAGCCGCGCTGATGACCTGGGACCTTTTTCACGCCCCGTTTCTCGACACCTTCACGAGTGTCGTGCGTAAAGAAAGAGCCGAAACCATGCTGGAAACCCGTGTACGGCTCCTGAACGAACATCGCAACGTGCACCGAAGAAATGACCAGATCGTTCCGGCACGCGTCATTGTTTCTCTTTCCAACAATGCTGAAGTTAGCAGTACGGCCTACTTAAGGTATGTTGCCTCCCTTAAAAACGATGATTTTTTTCATAAATGTCGAATTTTATTTTTAAGGATTTTAATAATCTGAAGACATTCAGAATTGTGCTACAGCAAAAATTACGTCTTTATCTTGTTTGGTTCAAAAGTTACTTTGTTTTTTACAACTACCGGCAGACATCCCTGAAACCGAAACTGACGCGCGATTTGAAGTACACTGATTTTTATGGATACGGCGACTCGAAAAGCCATGCAGCTGTCAAGAATGTGTATGGAACTGAATCTGAGCGCAAACTTGAGTGCATTGGGCACGTTCAAAAGCGCGTGGGATGCCGACTGAGAAAATTGAAAAAGACTACTCATGGACTAGGAGGTAAAGGGAAGTTGAGGGATGTCATGATCGATCGATTGCAAAACTATTATTGCATTGCAATCAGGGCCAATGTGGGCAACCTCCAAGCAATGAAGCAGGCCACACTAGCAAGTCTGTTTCATTGCAGTTCAACTGACGCAACTCCTAGGCACGGCCTGTGTCCTTTAGGAGTGAGAAGCTGGTGTGCCTACAACCCAGTAAAAGCTTTAGGCACAGGACATTACAAGCATAGGGGAGGCTTTTCGAATGATGTACTCAACAAAGTGAAGCCGGTTTATGCAGACCTGTGTTCAGAAGAACTTTTGAAGAAATGTCTTCACGGAAAAACGCAAAACGCGAACGAGTGGGATGCTCTGGCAGCGCGTCCCGAAAGATGTCTATGTAGGCCTGCGCACTGTTTTGTTTGGCCTATACGACTGTGTATGTCACTTCAGCAATAGAAATAGTGGCACGCTAGGCATCTTAGAGCAGGCTGGTGTCGACCCTGGCTACTACACCACAGTAGCTTGCCTCAGCAGGGACCGAGCACGCGTGAGGAGCGCCAAACGCCAGTCAACGGGCGACCAAAAACAAGCCCGATAAAAACAACGAGCCGCTAAACGTTCTCACAGGGAACTTGTAGCAGCTAAGGAGGGACCCAGGTACGAGCCGGGCGGTTTTTAGCTTTCCACGACTATCTAATGATGTGTATAGCACGTTTCGAAAACTTTATAGTTGATTTTCTCAAAACTCCATTTTCATTTGTTTTTTGTTGCGCCAAAGGTCGTAACTTAAGGATAAACCGATACATTTCTTTGAAACTTGCCATGCTTATTTCTTGAACACTATTCTGTGCAATGAACTAGGATAATTGAAATCCATGCACAAGTTTTGATGTTATAAGACTTCGACTGAAATGCGACCACCTGAAATTATGAAATTTTTGGTTTCTCGGCTATAAAAAACCTAATTTTGTAGATAGTGCAAACATTCTAGTTCATTGCACAGCCTGCATATATGGCTATACTGCTGCCAAGCCATTTTTGTTTAGTATCACAAGACCATGACTTATGACCATTTGCGTGATGGTCATATTTTGGGTAATTTCAGTAATTAAATGGTGATCAGATTTCAATTTTTTGGTCTAACATAAGTGAAGTGTCTTTTTAAACAGCCTTTCTTATGGCAAACACAATGCAATCAGTTTAGAATCAAAATCTAAAAAGTTTTCCAAAAAAGGAGGCAACATACCTTAAATATTTTCACCCCTACCTAAGATCATGGACAAGCTATCAGATCTCATATGAGACTAAGTGATGCCATAACGATACGTTTTGTACAGAGGAGATGCATGGAAATGCATAACGTGCAATACCATTGCAAATGCCTTCTGTGTCATCAGCTAAGGAAACGTGGTACGCCTTAGTAACGTGGCACTCATTTAGCCATTGTAGCATGTATGCTCCTTCCACTTCTGTTCAGCTGTTCTTGTGAATGGTAAGAAATAGAAGGAAGAGAGAGCTGATAGGAGATAGGAGGAAATGATAGGAGGAAGAGAGAGCGGTGCAGCTCTCTCTTCCTCCTATCATTATTTTCATTTTTCTATTATTTTTCTTTTATCATATCTTTTTCTCCTCGCCCCAGTTGGCCTCTGTGGGTGTGTCGGTGCAGTTCCTGGCCCTCAGCAGAGTTCGAGGTACTGCTGAGTACAAAAACCTCGGGGAGCCATCCCTAAAATGGCAAAACAACATGGACAGCACATCAGAAAAAAACGAGAAAACAAAAGATGTGCCAGCTCCCTGCGAGGCCGCCAGATCCGCATGGTTGCTTCCCAACCCGAAGGCAATGCCACTGTCTCGGGCGGTCGCACCCGTGCTGGACCAGGTGGCTTCGCAACAGATTTCCGCAACTCCCCACCACCACACACCTTGGCAGTGGGCCGAGCCGCTCCGCCTCTTGGAGGTAAGGGCAGTGCGTGGTGGGCAAGAGGTCAACACCAACCTGGGCCTAATACCAGTCAGGCAAGCCAGGATTACGGTGCTTGTCCTCCAACACGATGAGGAGTTACCAACCACTTCCCTCTACCAGACGGTCAAGGCCACACTGGGAAAACCAGTTGGTGAGTTCTCGGCCGGCCGTTTTTCCAACGTGCCTGGAACCCTTGATATGATAGCAATTGCGTGCATTGTCCGCCACTTTGAGGGGACTGCCTCTAACGGACCTGACGAGGTCCCGTTCCTGAGGTGTGCCCTTCTCGGCGACCTGGCGTTGTCCGCAGGAAACATCAAGAAGCTGACCCAACTTCCAACACGGGTAGCTCCAAGTCTGTCAATAACGAGGGTCACCCGGACCGTGACGGGGTTCAGGGCGCTGGCTCCCAATGGTAAAATCCTGTGTGTGGACTTGGGAATGTACACCAAGCTGGCGTCCGGGGCGAAAGCCCTGCATGCCCAATGTGACATGTTCATGCCCGACAGATGGGGTGTCCGAGAAAACAGTAATTTGTATGGTGTTAACATTGCATCATCAATTATGGGGACTTGAAACTTAGTTCACCAATAAGCTTCACAACATTTATAGGCAGTGACAATCGTCTAAATCTGACGGACGTTTAAGTGCTTATATCGTGTATCCTTCCGCGCCGCCCTTTCTTCTTTAGAATAGAACAACGGAGTCTCGAGTCCGACTTGTCTTCATCACTTATGATCTCTCTTGCTCTTATTTCGGGGTCAGCGAGTGCAGCTATTTACACAGACTATCAACGCAGCTGTGAAAAACACATTTCGCTCTATGTGTTACAATTGTGGACGCACATGCGTTTGTTTCTGTGGAACGGCTGTTCATTGGGCCCAGCATCGTAACTTTCCTGTGGAGAAACACACCTCAGCTTACATGTAAGACTCCATTGCAGCTTCTTTTATGCAAAGCTTTGCAGGGATGGACACCATCGCCTTGAGGTGTGATCAACATTTTATGACATACCACATTCAGTTTGCACTTAAAAAAAAGAGAGATGCAGCAACATTGATCAAGAAAATACTATTCAGTTGACTAAGGAGCAGCGGAAACAGAGCCCGCATGACCATTTCTGTGTGAGTCTGTATGAAGGAGGCTGTAGTTCCCCTTGTAGTGATAGTGAAAATGTCGAAGAATGGCTGTCTGGACAATGTGGAAGCACATTCCTGTTCTGTTACCAGTCATGCTTCATGGTTGAGCATTGAGAGAAGTGCGGCAGTAGTGTGGTCTGCCAAGAGTGTGCTAATAGGACTACCGATTATGCCCCACCATGTTTTTTTCTTGTACTTAAGACACCAGTGTCGATGGCAGTTGGTGAATTTGCAGTGCAGCTTGAGACTACAGCTTGCTTCAGTGAAGCACTTCAAATATTTAAGGAATGGAACATGAGACTGGCCCCCGAATATTTCATGGCTGGCCACAGCCAAGAGTGCTACTAGGTCAGTTTTTCCGACCAGTAAAATTCAACATTCACCATTAGCAAGCTTGCGAGCAATGGGTATGTTGCAAGGATAATAGAGCGGAGAATAGAGATCAGGCCCTGTTTCTGACAATGGCATTTGGCCCATGTAGCACTTGCTAATGAATTTGAGGCTCCGTACAAGTGTCTCAGAGAGTCATTGTGCTGGCAAAACGTTAGGTTTCAGGAATACATGCTCACACAATGGATACCTGTATTAGACATGCGGGTGAAGTTCTGCGGGGATACCAGGAAACCAGGCAGCCTACCACGCTGCAAAGGACAACCACAACCCCAGCACCGCAGTGACAGGCTTCGTGTGCTTCGCGGACGTCAGACGTCATCTAGTAGCCGGCTACATGCGCGAGCGTCACCCTGACCCTCGTGTTGCAGCTGGCAAGCCGCCTTGGCGGCTCCCACACACAGGCCACTCACGCAGGGATTGCGTGTTCCTTCATCGTCTCGGGACGGGAGACAACTACACCGCTGAGCGTAGGCATCAGAACTCCGGGCGCAGCAGTCCGTACTGCGGTGACTTGGATACACTCAAGCACCTGCTGCTTAAGTGCCCTGCTTGTAACGCGAGCAGACAAGCGATGCTCTCTGTGTACAGCCAGCTTGGCCTTCCCCGGTCAACCACTCAGCACCTGCTCTTTCCGGAGTGCCACCGCAAGCACGTCAAGCATGCCTTTTCCACCCTGCTGGACTTTCTTGACCACAGTGGACTGCGTGAGCACATCTAATTATTTTATTTTATAGTTTTATTTTTTTTATGACAAAATAACCCCCCCCCCCCCCTTCTTTTTCTCACTCATCCCTCCCCCTTAGCTCTCTCCAGTCTATTTTACTCCCCCCTCCCCTTTTCACTACTGCTGAGGTGTCCTACTTTGAGACAGTTGCAGGGTGCACTTTTCTCTTCGTTTCTGTGGTGTGCCAGTTTCAGTTCTGGTTTCACTCAGTGCATTTCCGCCCTTAGGGGGCGCTCCTCTGTTGTATATATATATGCAACGCCATGTACGATTAAAGAGTTCTGCTTGGGTCCCGGCTGCTGCTTCTTCCCTACGGCCGGCGATCCGGGCGCCGGGCCCTTTGTTCTCCCGTCAATGTGGTGTCCTATGCGGCCGCATCAACATAACATTTTGGCGACGAGTGACGCAATATGTGCCCATCAACTTACCAGGTGGGAATCCAAACTTTCTAATTGTGCTGTCGTCATCAGCACCCCTGCAGCTTTCCCACCGATACTTTATTTCCTGCCTTTCACAACTTGATTGCGTGCTTTCTGCGTCTTGGTGTCTGCCATGAGGCCTGCCTGCACCCGCCTCGCGTTTCTCCAGAACTGTTCCCCTCTCGGCTCTCTACTCGGCCAGCTTGAACTAGGCTATCCCTCCACCTCCGTTCCATTCCTTCAATGCCCCGGCGTGCCTCCTATTTCATGGAGACAGTGACGTCCTGTGTTACAGGTATACATCGACACCGCTGCCCGGGACGCTACGCCGGAACACAAGAAGGCGCTGCTACTGAATGCCTTGGGCATCGAGGGACTGAGCTCCTACCTGCGTGCCACCGAAAATGAGTTACAGCCGGGAACCGACCAGCAAACTCAGGAGGAGACGACGGACGTGTATAAAGCATCCCTCGCACTGCTGGACAAGATATTCGATCCACAACCGGACGCGGCATGTCTTCACGCCCAATTCAAGGCTCTGCGACAAAGACCAGACGAATCTACAGTGCAGCTCATTCAGGAGGTGCGACCTGTAGCAAAGCTCTGCGAGTTCGGGGCAGCGAGCGACATGTTAGCGTTTGACCAGATCGTCTCTGGAATCACATCGCCGCATCTGCCACGTGCATTTTACAAGATGGGAAAAGAATTCTCCGTGCAGAAGGCCCTTGACATGGCAAGAGAGGAGGAGCGCAATTGTCCGGGTTACAAGTAGACGCCGTTTCGTCTCAGCTTGTTGAAGATGGCGTCCCGGCGCGTCGGGTTCTTCAATATGCCAGTCAGCATGGCGGCCTTCCTCCCCGAACTTCTATGCAAGATGGCACCGGCGTGTTGTCTCCTGCGAGTGCCTCCTCTCCCACCAGTGGTGCAGACACCTCCTCTCTGGCGTTGCCGTCAGCTGGTGCGGGTGCATGTTTTCGCTGCGGCTCGACGCAGTACAGGGCCAACTCCGCCGCTTGCCCTGCCAGGAGCCGTACTTGTTCGTGGTGCGGGAGGCATGGACACTTTGCAAGAGTCTGCCGATCTACTACGGATTTGTCGGCCGTTCGTCCGGGTACATCGACGGAGACCCATATGGTGACAGTCCAAGTTGTGAGGACATCCATTGGTAGTGATGGGGTTATGTGGCGCCCCCCTGGGCGTGGTGGCAACGGTGGACATCTGGCCTGTGTGCGGGGCAGTGTGAGCGCGGATGGTGTTGTGGTCAGACGAGAGTATCGCGGAAGTCGGGGAGTGAGGCCTAACGAACATGACAAGTGGGGGGCTCGTCCAGGATTGAGCCGACTGAAATCCCCGATGAATTCGTGCAGTTTATGCTGCGGCAGATGAATGGATCGGCTATCGAACGCGAGCGCATAGCATCTGAGCTGCGGCAGGCGTTAATGGCCGCTCCCGTGGTTCCCGGAGGCAACGAGCACCAACCGGCCTTTGTTCGACCGCCAGCTACACAAATGTCGGCAACGGTGACAGCGCCCATTGCGACCACGTTGCCTAGGTTCGTGGGTTTCCGGGATGCGCAGACACCGAAGGAATTCCTCAGCAAAGTGGACAACTTTTGCTTGATCAACGACATAGCTCTGGAGGACCGAGTTCGCCGCGTCGTTACCGCAGCGCTTGACGGCAGCGCGAAATTGTGGCATCGTTTCTCGGGTCCCTTCGCTACGTGGGATGCCTTTGTCATCGCTTTCCGATGGGAATTCGCGTCGGCCGATGAAAAGAAGCGGCTGAAGGAAGAGTTGGAGGCACGCACCCAACGCCCTGAGGAGAATTTGAAGGAATTTATTTATGTTATTTCCGAGTTCTACGACCGAATCGGAGAGGATGTTGCCGACGATGTCAAGGTTGACAGAGTGCTGCGCCAGATGCACCCCCAGCTGCAAGACTTGGTAGCAGGGCCTACCTTCTCAAGTTTGAAGGCCATGGCGGATGCGGCTTAGGCGATGGAGCATCTCGGAGCGCCACACGGTGCCTTACAGGCCAGCCTGAGAGATGGTCGAGCAGCACAATGGCACCGTGAAGCAGTGCATTCGTGCATACTGCAATGAGCACAAAAACTGGGACCAACACATTTCCAAGATTGCTTTTGCAATGCGAACTGCCGTAAGTGCTGCTACTGGATACACCCCAGCCCTCCTCTGCTATGGCTGTGAACTCCGAACACTCTGGCAACCCACCGAAGACAAGCAAGACGCTGAGCCTGCTGTATCATCTTCTCACGCATTCGCAGCAGAACTTCAGTCCCATTTGGCAGAGGTCATGGATGCTGCATGGCAGCATCAGCAACATGCTTGGCGTGCCCAGAAGCAGCACTACGACCAGCGACGCCGAGCAACGACGTTGGAGGAAGGAGACCTTGTCCTGAGGGAAACCCACATACTCAGTGACGCTGCAAGAGGCATCTCATCGAAGATGGCACCAAGGCGAAATGGTCCATTCCGCATCTGCAGACGTGTTGGTGCAAACACTTTCAAGCTCGTCCACCCGCAGACTGGGAAAGCTTGTGGCGAGGCCCATGCCGACCAACTCGTCAAATACCATCCTCCATGGTCAGCGGGGAGCTTCACGCTTCAAGGGGGGGGACGGGCTGTGAGGACATCCATTGGTAGTGATGGGGGCATGTGGCGCCCCCTGGGCGTGGTGGCAACGGTGGACATCTGGCCTGTGTGCAGGGCAGTGTGAGCGCAGACGGTGTTGTGGTCAGACGAGAGTGTCGCGGAAGTCGGGGAGTCAGGCCTAACGAACATGACAAAGTGGACGAGACTGTTAATACGTTTGCACTTCTACGTCTTCCCCTAAGTATCAACGACTGAACCCTCAACATGCTTATCGACACTAGGGCTGCGGTTTCTCTGCTCAACGTGCAAGATTACAAAGGTGCTTCTCACATATCAAGTTACTTCCGTCCCATCTTATCCTGCAGAATTACTCGGAGCAGGCCATACAGACTTCAGGATACTTCAATGCTTCGGTCTCTCACAATGGCAACTTCGCCACAGTTACATTCTACGTCACGAACAAAGGCACTTTGCTGCTGGGGTTACTCGCCATCTGAGCCCTGACGATCATTATAGTGGGTTAGACTTTGTCCTGTTCACTTGGCGAGTCTTCGACGTCTACCAGTGCATCGTTGGAGCCTGACCGACTTGGGGCTCAGCACCCGGGTCAAGTAGAGGATGCAGAGCATCGAGGTGTTCGCCGACAGGGCGTGCCATCAGTGGCATCCGGCTTTCACCAACGCCCGTGCCGAATTCCTCAGCAGGTGACTGGTGACCTCCTTTGACTAGAGGCTGCTGAAGTTGTCAAGCGGGTGAGCCCACCGAACTGGAGTGCTGATGTTTCTCATGTGAATGCACGTCATCCTACTACTGATCGGTTACCACGTCAGTGTACATTGCTTAATGCCCGTGAAAATTCTTTTCTCATAGCAACCCAGATATTTTACAGTCGTAGGTACATACATAACGCTACTACATTGTTCAATTGTCATACTCGTTCTGACATGGTTCATACCGATGCTTTGCTTTCAGAGTCGACTGTAGAGCACTTACCTGAGTGCGTACTTAAGCCACAGGGCTCAGTATCGGCACCTACTCAATGTTCAGCTGCGGTGCCCAGCCAATATGATGATGTGCTGTTTTCTTGCAATGCCCGTGCAGTTGAGCCTCCGAGCTCCTTAGCAGCACCGGTTCAAAGTCCGGCTGTGATGCCTAGTCACCATGCTTCTTTTTCTTCCAATGAGTGCATAGTAGAGCTATGGTGGCTAGAAGGGGCAGTGTGGCAGACGCCATATGCACGCCGTGGGAGAGAGGCGCACAAAACTGGATGACATTTTTTACGCCGCTAGGGGCGTGGCTGTCGTCGGGAACGCGATTTTCCTTCCTCCGTGGAAGCGCGCAGGATTCTTACAGGTGTTCTCTGTCTTCACCACGACAGCCACGTGTATTTGACACTGCGCGCAAGCTGCCACACGTGCAAATGTATTTGTGGAACTCCTGGACGCGCACCATATGAATGATCCCGAATAGCGACACACTATTACCATGCCAGCAAAAGCAGGTACGTGTTTTGTGCCAGGCTGTAAAAGTTGGGTACAAGTCGTGTCCGGCAAGGGTGTCGTTTCGAGCTCCCAAGGATGCATTGAGACGGAAGCAGTGGGCCCGTAATATTAAAACAGGGTGATAAGGAACTCACCAACGACTGTGTCGTTTGTGAATGTCACTTCAAGGCGACGTTTATACAGAGGACTTATTGTCGTGTTATCAAAGGTGAGATAGTTGAAATACCCCGCGATTGGCTGCTGCTAACAGAGGACGCTGTTCCTATAATCTTCCCGGATGCGCAAAAATACTTCACAAAGAAAACGCCGACTAGAAGGAAGGAGAGAAATTTGAGTGAACAAGGTGAGACCCGACTAAAAAAAGGACGACTGTAAAGAAGCAACCGCTGGAAGAACAGCATGCCGCAGAATCGGAGTTTACCGAAGCTGTGCATACTGTCACTATAGAAGTAGTGCCGCAGAGTGAAGTCAGTATGGAATATGTGTGCCGCAACATTAAACTTCCTAACACAAGCTGGAAGAAACTATCGTTTTACAGAGAACCAGGGACCGTCGCTTTCGGCCTCTGCGAGTTCGAGGGTGCCGAGTTGGATCACCCGCTGCTGCCGAAATTGGTGAAGTTTGAGCAGGACGGTGATCAAGTAGGAAGATTCGTTTTCTTCGGGGGCAAACTCCAACTAAAACAGGATGTTTCCTCACCAGATGATGCGCAGATGGCACTGAACAGCGCACGTTCCCTGGTTCTATGTGCTGGCTGTGGTATGAAACTGAACACAGTCGGAAAATAAGAGTCTTTTGTCGGCTCGTACTTTCCTCCTAAGTGCAGCCTAAGCAAAGGTTCCAGTGTACGTTCAGAAAAGTGAAATTCTGTGGGCGCTTTCACTCAGAATTATCAGCTGTACTGATCAAATTGTCATCGTGCATTTTTTCGCACTGTGATGAACTTTTTCTGACAGTGGTGAACTGATGCGTGAGCATGTGGAAAATAAAATGTTTTTGCAGAACCGGCTGGATGCATCGTACAAACCTTTTGTACATTTCCAGAAACGCTTGTTGAATATATGTAGTGGTAGTAGAATGACCAGAGTGACCACTGTCAACTACCCTTCCGCCATTTCTAGCGCATATCTTGCGCAGAGACTGGCAACCCAATAAAATTGCTCAGTTGCATAGTATATGGGAAGTTTAGCTTACACCAAATGCATGCCGCATAACGAACAAAAATGCAAAATATATATACAGCCGCACTCTACCAACGCCGCTGAACGCGCTCCCGACGCGCTCAGCGCCACCTAAACCTGCCGCCATGTTTCATTGCACGTATGTGCACCTTTGGCCCCTGCCCGTCACACTGCCCCTTCTAGCCACCTTAGTAGAGCCACCAGGCTCCTTAGCGACACCGTTTGAACGTCGGCTGTGGTGTCCAGGCCCCATGATGTTCCTCCGTGCCCCTAGCACGTTTCAGAGTCGCCCGACTCTTTACAGGCACTTTCCAAATACTCGACTGCCGTGCCCAGTCCCCATGCAGATACAACTTCTAAGAATAATGGACATGACTCAGAGCTGCCAGGCTCCCATGCATCGCGTGCTAATTCTCTGTCCCCAGCCAATGCTGAGGGGCGCTTCAGCGAATCGTCAGACTCCCATTATTCTTCCCCACTCCTCAGACGTTTCTGAGCAGCGCTTAATCGAGCCTTCCTATTCGAGCCGGAAGGCTCCACTTCATCTGCACGACTTTCTGCTCCAACAGAGAGTGCTTTAGAGCAACATGTGCCTCGTCGATTGAAAAGGTCATGAAAGAAACCTTCTAGGTTTACAGATTTCGTGTCGCGATTTTCTTCATGCTGTTTGCAATGTTCAGATGCAGTGTACTGTGTACATTTCGTTTTTCTTCAAATGTGTATTATTGTGTCATTACAGCCGTGTCCGCTGTGCATTTCTGATACAGGGGGGGGGGGATGTTATGTGTGTAATAATTGTATAAGGATGTAGAACCCCCCACATGCCCTCTCTCAAACAAGGAGGGGATGATGTGGTGTGCCAGTTTCAGTTTCAGTACTGGTTTCACTCAGTGCATTTCCGCCCTTAGGGGGCGCTCCTCTGTTGTATATATATGCAACGCCATGTAAAATTAAAGAGTTCTTTCCCAATGACACTTTCCATTGTCGGGCATAATATCTGGGGGGTGTGAACCCATTTTTGAAGTTATTGAAATTAAACGAAATAATGACGTCATGTGTCTGGCAACAACCTTAAAACCAGAATCTCCTCAAGCGCACTTTCTAAGCCGATTCCTATGGTTTCTGAACGAGTGGGAGTGACATGCACATAACCCAAAACAAATATTTTTGAGCAACAGCACTGCACAGTGGCTACGGGTTACATCACGCTCAACTCTGGACATTGCTGAATACCCAAGCTCAAAATGCAGTTTCAGGCATCTTCTAACCTGTAGGCTAAGCCAAGACAAGTTACAAAACTTATTTGGGATAGTGCGACAATGTAAAGGCTGCAACAATTTCAGTTATTAGTGGCCATGAATTCACCACCCTTTTAATGTGTAGCACAGCCATTAAGGAAATTGCAGCACTGAAGTGATTAATTCACTAGGAGGCCACTGCAATGTCAGGTCTAGCTAGGATCGTCCAAGCCTCATAAATGCACTTGACTGCCTTGTAGATGATGGAAAGCTTGATGATCTTGAAGCCGTTATGGACTTTCGTCTGCTTGAAGATCTTATTTTATTCGTGCCATGGATAATGTTCAGGACGCCTGCAAGAGTGCACAGACCATCTGTTTGGAGAAATTGACGACATAAATTCATCAGAAATAGAAGGCAAGTGCCTCCAGTATGAACTCCTGTGCACTTTCATTATTCTCCCAACCCTAGTCTCTGTTTTCAATAAAGAGTCTTGAATCAGATTCGAAAGAGTCAGATCGCTTCCTTTCAGATCCTGCAGATGCACGGCTCAAGCCATGTTGCTTAGTTAACGGACAGCAAGAAATGAGCAGTTGTATACCACAGTGATAGCAATTAGTCAGTACAAACTTAGAGCACAAGTACTCATGCACATTTTTTGATACTGAAGTACAGGAGTGCTTTGCCTGCCGATATCGAAAGCACCACGGAACAACTTCAGAAGAAACAAGCAGCCCTCTGACCAGCCACCAAAGTCATCATTGCAGAGGCGAGTGTCCTACTTCAGGTGCCAGCAGTAGCAATCAACGAGCTCAAAGAATATTTTGACAACCCGTACAAGCGTCATCACTCTTCAGATTTACCTATATGCGTGCTCTGTCTCCAAGCCTAACTAGATGCTGTTGAACAGTCCACTTCATTTCATTGCAAGATGATATGCAACACGAAAAGGAAGACCACAAAATAAGGCTCCTGCAACGCGGCCATTCAAGTGATGCCAGGAATAACATAGTGCTACCTTGATCCTAGTGGATTTGGAGAGACTTAGTCAGCTTTGCCTTCAAGCTTTTGCCTTGATCCTAGTGGATTTGGAAAGACTTAGTCAGCTATGCCTTCAAGCTTTTCAGAGGAAAAGTCCTCCAAGCGTTCCACTTATATCAAGACAAGTTGGAAGAAACTTTTAAAAGGATGGGTGCAACACGGGAGTTCTTCAGGTGACGTCTGTTTCGTCATATGCTGGTTAAAATTAGGTAAGTGAATGCTCGATATAACCAGCTTGTAAACGAAAATTATGTCTTATAAACTTTATCATGCAAAGTAAACTACGAAATTGTGAAAACAGCTGTTTTGCATATTTCAGTTAAAATCAACGAGCTTCTATAAGTGATACGACCATGTTTATCGGGAACAGCTGTGCTGCAGGATACTCTGTCCTATCTCAAAGCATGGGAGGAGCATACGGAAGGTGGAAAAGGCTTTCTGAATGATTCCACGGCAGTAGGCCTAAGTGTGACCATTTCCAGTACACTAGGCTTGCTCAGTTGACTTTAAGTACCTAATGACTTTAAAAATATTGACTTTAAAACACCTAATGACCGCAAAAACAAGCCAGAACCCTTTGGAAAACCTTTGCAGTATTATCAGACAATCTTCTGACAGTCAGATCACCGCAGCTACAAAGCAGCATCCCCGTGCTTCTAACACGACCTGCAACCCGTTCACCTTAGATAAGGTCACGTGTTGACTGCTCTTACTTCTCATCAGACGTAAGGAAAGGTAAATCATGTTGGGATCACTCTGCAAATAACGGGACCCAGTAATTCATTCACACACACTGGTACAAACAGTAATTCAGTTATCAATGCGCTGTTCACTTGCGGGATGTATTGTAGCTTTATAGACCTAAGGTCTATTCGATTCAGCCTATGTTCTCTGCAATTTCTGAACCTTTTCATGGTGCACTGCACCTCGCTCCTCGATTCCCCAAGGTACAGCGGCGCCCCCTGCACCACTATCATCGACTGTGCAGGGTGTAGGTAAGGTGCTGCCGCGGTGTCGTGAACCCTTGCACCTTTCAGCGCGAGGGTGCAGCATTTTGGTGCCGCCTCGCACACCGTTCCCCTCGCGCGCCTGGCAGACAACTCAACCTGCGGACGACAACAGCAATATGCCGGTGGTTGCAGATATCGACGGTGTCCCGACAGAAATTTTCCCGATTGTGGACGAGCTTGGCGTAATAGTCCTAGACGGCGATGCCGAACTCTACTCTACAGCAGCTAATTTTGTAGAAGTGATAGCATGCTTGAAAAGTTGCCCGCTCACATGCACGACGGCGACATTTCTTCGTAACCCTTTGTTTTTTGTTCTGTTTTTTTTTCAGGTGGGAGAACAGTGCAGGTTGTGTGCGCGTCGGGTCGCCTTACCACCACTGACCCGACAAAGGGGCACCTTACACCTACAACACCGCAAAACCACGCCATGCTGATGACGCAGGCGTCCACTGCAGCAGCTGCCATGCTTCATCAGAGTCGCGCCTGTCGCAACGACTCGGACGAAGTTCTATGGAGCGGACGAAAGATGAGATTTCTTATTGAAAAATACAAAGAGAATTTTGTCAACATCGGCAAAGGTAAGGCAGCAATGAGCCCGTTGGTAACGAGTACGTGTGGATTAATTTGTGAACATTATTTTTTCCACACAGGAACAAAAAGCAGCTCTTCCTGTACCTTACAGATGCTGTAAATGAAGAGTTTGAGTGCTCTTTGAGTGTTCTGCAGGTGACAAATAAGTGGAAGTCACTCGAGAGAGTGTACAAGAGAGCCCACAAGAATAACAAGAAGTCCAGCAGCGGAACTGCGGAGTGCAGGTTTGAAGAGTAAGTTTTCACAGTGCTGATTTTATTTTCTTTCTCAGCGCATAAATCTGATAACGCCCAATTTCTATATCGTGTGCGATACTCATGCATCGAAAAAAAAAAAAAAAAGAACTTGGACAGTGCAGCACACTTCCCCCAAATGGCTTTTTTTTCAACTTTTCACTCAAATCAGCATTTCCTTTTCGATGAGTTAACCTTCTCCCTTACTGAAAATATTTATGCACCACAAATATGTCCTAGAGTAAACCCCAATGTTCCCCCCAGAAAAGTTACCTAGCAAAACAACCTACACGGTATTACAATAAAACACTTAGGAGTTCCTAAAATGTTTTTAGAAAGCCCGAATTTTGTCCATCAGATGGCAGGGCGAGTGCAAATTAAATTTAGTTAGTCAGCATTCATGTAGCTCTCTCGCTCTTATTTCTTTCTACTGCGTGTAACCAATTACCTAAATGCACATTTTGCTAAAGCATTAGAAAAGTCGGAGCATACACAACTAGCAAGTCTCCAGCTTCAGGCTCCAGTTATCTTTGTCATTCATGTTACGGGAACTATAGAAAGGTAGTTGTACCGCTGTAGGATGCGGTTACGGTTTCCACAAGTCGTGTGGGATTGGCCATAATTTGTTCATATGCACTAGGGTGTGTTCAGATAAGAACGTCGGTGCATGTCCGCCGACCCCCTTTAATTTCGCCGAAAAAAAATATATTTTGTTTTCCGAGTCCCCATGACCACAAAACCACTTTTGGTTTCGCGAGAAAAAATTTCACCTTCTTTAAAAAAATTCAGAAGTGCCCACTGAGCCGCCACCGCCTCTATCGAATTTCGCGAAAATGGGATTTCGATGAGACGCTACAAAAACACTATTGTAGCTGTAGGTCCGAAAAGTTTTCTCCACATACTACGGATAGCTTGCGTTGAGAAAAAATTATTAATTTGCAGTTCTGATGTTGTTCTGTTAAGAAAAAAAATCGCGAAATCGACACGAAGCTCAATAATGCTCACATTCAAGATTTTTTTTCTCCGCAAGTATAAACGCCAGACTTCCCAAAGTTTCTAAAAACATTTCCCTATATTTGGCGAACAAGTGTGCTTAACGAAATACCTGAGAGTGGCTTCAAACGTTAACCAGAAATGTTGAACTGAGGACATGTCCCTCAAAATGCAATATTTTGAAGATCATTTAAAAAAAAAACACCAGCTTCGATTTTCTTTAAACTCTCCAGAATTAAAGCCAAGCACGTGTTCTAACTTAATCTGTAAAAACATGTTGCATTATTTTTGTGAGGTCGGAACTACGAAGCACGAAATGTGGCCAAATTGACGTATAGTGAGTAACCACAACATTGAGCGAGCATGAAGCAATAGTTGCCATTATCGTTATTTTTAGGTCTCGAATGTCTTCTGTGGATTGACGGATTGTCAGGAATAAAACAGGAACAGTTGCTTTTGAAGAGGAAATTATTACTACATATTTTACGCAAATCACAAAAACTTCTACATGGGTCCCAGCCACTGAGCATGCCGCGATAATGAGTCGCACTCTTCGCAGGAATCGCTTTCAAAATTTTTCGCGCATGTGAGCCTGCGTACGCCTCATAAAGGAGGTGGCTGGAAAGGATCCACCGCTGGATATTTCTCGCTTCCTGTGGCACGTCGGTAATGCGATAACGCAGACGGTGCGTGTCGGCACAAGCGGTCCTTCTGCAGCCCGACCGCGCAATAGTTGGAGCAATAGTTGCCATTATCGTTATTTTTAGGTCCTGAATGTCATCTGTTGTGCTCGAGGGACTACAGTTTGACAAATAAAACCAAAAAGTTGCCTTAAAGGGCAAATTTGATCATTTGCGTGCGTGCACGCGTCGTAGTTTTGGTCCTGGCGTAAGGACTAACCGCAAGATTTCTAAAAAGGTAGTCAATCGACCTCTCGGAAGGAACTGTTTATTTACCCTATTGTATGCACAGGGAGTCATAGTCACAAGTCATAGTCAGACAAGTTAGACAGTCACAAACGTCACTGAAGCACTTGTGCGTATCTTACTCCTGGTGAAGCAACCTTGTGCACACAACTCATTTCGGCCTCAAGGAGAACTTTGTGAGCTCGATCCCTGTGTCAGGGTGAGCCGCTGTCGACGAAATGTTTCCCGAATGGACCTGGTCATCAAGCCGTTTTGAAACGTACTCTTTTTTTTTTTTCCTTTACAACTAATTGCAATGAAATCTTTCTTGTTTGGGCTTTGTTTGGTTGGAGTTGAGCTCATCGTCAGTATAGTATTTCATTGCTGCCTGTATGTTTTCTGGCTTCAGCTTCGATCTGGTGTAGAGGTTCGGATTTGACCACACCCGGGTGTCTGTATTTTCTGGATTTCCGAATGAGGTGCCGAGTTGCGGATGGAATCATTTCTTGAATCTCTTGATGAGAAAGGTTCACAGGGAGCAATGTCAGGAGGCGGCAGCGTTCATAGTATGATTCGCAGGTATCGATTGTGTGCTTTAGATTGCGCAGCCACTCGCGACACGTGTTGCAGGTTTCCGCTGAAGGACCAGGTTCCTCTGTAGTGCCGTACGCTACTGTAAGGACAGCAGAAATTGTCCTGGAGATAGCACCCTTGATCTCCGCTCTCTTACGCTTGGCGTGAGACACTCGGCATTGTGCTTTCACTTTCGCCGGAATTTTCAGGGTTTTCACGTCGGTTGTATTAACGAGTACGTTTAGCTCTTCGACAACAATTTGTTCGGGGAACAAAATTTGCGTCAGACTGAGATGCATCTGGAGACTCTACGGCGATCTGCTTCAAGCGGTTGAAACAGCTCTGGCACAAAATGTTGGTTTCTCTGATGGATGAGGCTTTTTCTGGCATGCGCTTCCTTAGTAAGGCGACATTCAAATCTTTCACACATCAAAAGTGCCGCTTTTAGGCAATCTTCTTCGTATGCCTCTTTGGTTAGTCAGCGCAAAACGCTCGCTCTAAGCTCCACAACGTGGCCATCAATATCAGGGGAGTGTAATACGCGCACGAGTACTCACGTTCGTTGACCAGCAGAGGACTGCCGGGTTGTCGACGACGAACGGAAGTGAAAGCCGACGTTCTCTTATTACTTCGACCTTTCTTAAGCGAGTTGAGCTGTTTCTTGTTTACGTTCTTTCTTTTTTTTTCGGGGAGCGGGCGAGCGCGGTCAGGCTGCAGAAGGACCGCTTGTGCCGACACACACCGTCTGCGTTATCACATTACCGACGTGCCACGGGAAGCGAGAAATATCCAGCGGTGGATCCTGCCCAGCCACCTCCTTTATGAGGCGTACGCAGGCTCACATGCGCGAAAAATTTTGAAAGCGATTCCTGCGAAGAGTGCGACTCATTATCGCGGCATGCTCAGTGGCTGGGACCCGTGTAGAAGTTTTTGTGATTTGCGTAAAAAATGTAGTAATAATTTCCTCTTCAAAAGCAACTGTTCCTGTTTTATTCCTGACAATCCGTCAATCCACAGAAGACATTCGAGACCTAAAAATAACGATAATGGCAACTATTGCTTCATGCTCGCTCAATGTTGTGGTTACTCACTATACGTCAATTTGGCCACATTTCGTGCTTCGTAGTTCCGACCTCACAAAAATAATGCAACATGTTTTTACAGATTAAGTTAGAACACGTGCTTGGCTTTAATTCTGGAGAGTTTAAAGAAAATCGAAGATGGTGTTTTTTTTAAATGATCTTCAAAATATTGCATTTTGAGGGACATGTCCTCAGTTCAACATTTCTGGTTAACGTTTGAAGCCACTCTCAGGTATTTCGTTAAGCACACTTGTTCACCAAATATAGGGAAATGTTTTTAGAAACTTTGGGAAGTCTGGCGTTTATACTTGCGGAGAAAAAAAATCTTGAATGTGAGCATTATTGAGCTTCGTGTCGATTTCGCGATTTTTTTTCTTAACAGAACAACATCAGAACTGCAAAGTAATAATTTTTTCTCAACGCAAACTATCTGTAGTATGTGGAGAAAACTTTTCGGACCTACAGCAACAATAGTGTTTTTGTAGCGTCTCATCGAAATCCCATTTTCGCGAAATTCGATAGAGGCGGTGGCGGCTCAGTGGGCACTTCTGAATTTTTTTTAAAGAAGGTGAAATTTTTTTCTCGCGAAACCAAAAGTGGTTTTGTGGTCATGGGGACTCGGAAAACAAAATATATTTTTTTCGGCGAAATTAAAGGGGGTCGGCGGACATGCACCGACGTTCTTATCTGAACACACCCACTACTAGCACTATTTTATTTGCATAAATGTCAGCCTTGGGATCCTCTGTTGCACCGTTTGCGTGTTATGAATACAATAAACTGCACTAGCTCACTTCTCGTCTTTCTACTGCCTTCACACACACACAAAAAAAAAAAAAGGAAAAAGAATGTCGTTGGAGCATGAGTTTTGACAAGAGGACTTGTCTTTCCTCTTGTCGTAACTTTGGCTCAAGCGACATTCCCTGTTCAAAAGTTCTCATCATTGCAAGCATCCTTCTTCTCCTACACTTCATTTCCTTCACAGAGAGCAAGCGGCAGTGGAGACAGAAGGTGCCTTGCCGCACACATACTAATGATGTGATGCCATTTGCATTTAATTTTTTAGAGAGATGTCGGACCTCATGGAAAAACTAGCACCATGTCAGTTCGATTGTGACGTACACACAGGGACGCAAAATGGTTCGAGAAGACAGGCAGGAAACGTAAGTGCGATCATCAAAGGAAGGCTAAAGCTCCACTACAATACAATATATCTGTCCCAGGGAACCAGACACTCCAGTCCAAGTCTCTACTGCCCCAGTCAGCCAGGAATCGAGGGCTGAGGGCCCACCTGAAGTGCAGCAGCGTAGGTCGAACGACCCATGTTTGGTCCAGCTGCTGCAGAAGCTGGATCAAATTGAAAAAAGCAGGGCTGCTCGACATACAGAGAAAATGGCCCTGTTGGAGCGCTTCGCGAGTGCATATGAGGCAAAAAAAATAAACTTCTTGTTCTCATGCAATCTCGTTTCGTAGCATTCATATAAATCACATAGAAAGGTGAAAGTGAGAGGTGCAATGCATGCAAAACACCCGATTTCAAGTCTCAACACTGCGCGTTGCCAGTTTTCTTATGTGCTTCCACTTCTGCCACTGCAATCTTACATGCGTTAAGAAGACTCCTTCCAGTACATGGCATTTATATGGTGTTTTTTTTCCGAAGTATTTTCCAGCAATACCGTGGCTCGGTGGTAGGACACCTGCTTGCCATGTAGACGGCCTGGGTTTGATTCGCACTCACACGGAACTTTTCTATTATTTATTTTATTTCTTTGCACTACATGACATTACTATAGCATTTTTTTTCCGATGCATTTTCAAGTAGCACAGCGGCTTTGTGGTAAAACACCTTCTTGCCATGCAGAAGGCCTGGGTTCGATTCTCACTCGAGCCGAACATTTTTATTATTTTATGTGCATCTTTCTCGATTTTTTTGGTCACGGACAAGATGATAATTTTTCGCTCACAACCAACAACACCAACGCCGACACCAGAATTGCTGTGAAACGAGCTCTTTAATGCCGTCGCATTAAAAGAGACGAGGGGTCCTACCTCTGCCAAAACAAGCTCAGGTCACACTTCTCTAACAGACATCTCAGGGGAAGACAGACAACCAATAGCAGTCAGTTCAGACAACGAACACGATTGGAACTATGAAGAAGACATACCAGATACATGGGAAACCTTAAAGGAGCACTGACATCAAATTTACGCATGTGGATTTTTTTGCGTCCGCGAGTAGCTATCAACCCCCCAAGTGATGATTCTCGACTCAAAATGCAGCGGAGGGATGAATAAGTACCAGTAATGTTGATTAATATATCCAATATCGAACGCGATTCAAAACGGGAGGAAAGCCCACCAAATTGCAGTGCTGGTAGCGCTACCTCGCGGCCACGTCGGGGCTGCTCCCCAGCTGATCCCGCTGCCACAAAAAAAAGGTGACGTCATGTCCAGCTGACATCGCTGACATTTCGTCTGCTAGGAGCACTCGTGCAGCCATGTCTTTGTCGTCAACATCGTCGTCCCCGCCGTCGTCGTGGTCAACATCGACAAGCGAGGATGACAAGGACTTGCAATTGGGAATTGTCGCGAATCATTTTCGCTTTGACCCCTTGGAAAGCAGCGACGAGGAAATGGACACCGGTCCAAGCAGCGACGAGGAACTGCCTGCGGACGCACGCTTGGGCCACGCTCAATGGTGAAATATGGCACGATCAGCTTTATTAGCGCTATCTGCGTGTTACTTGTCGGCGATGATATTTCTTCTTTTGATAGCTCGTAGTCGTGTTATCGTGTACTGCACATGTAAACGTTTGATAGCTCGTAGTCGTGTTATCGTGTACTGCACATGTAAACAACGTTTGATAGCTCGTAGTCGTGTTATCGTGTACTGCACATGTAAACAACGTTTGATAGCTCGTAGTCGTGTTATCGTGTACTGCACATGTAAACAACGTTTGATAGCTCGTAGTCGTGTTATCATGTACTGCACATGTAAACAACGTTTGATAGCTCGTAGTCGTGTTATCGTATACTGCACATGTAAACAACGTTTGATAGCTCGTAGTCATGTTAGCGTGTACTGCATACCTCGTCAGTTAGTCTACCTATGTTCGACGATTGTACAGTGCTATTGCGTTGCCGGGTAATGCTGTGCCCGACAACGTTGTCGGGCACAGTATTCTATTGCGTTGTCGGGTACACAATGAACTGCACGCACGGATCAACACGGCAAGGAGAGCCACTAGTGAGAGCATCGCCGGGCATCGGCGCCACAATAAACACACTCAGACCGTCGACGTCATTGTCACTAGGGTATCGTCACAAGTGTGGAATGTATCACACCTTACACGTAGCACTAGTGTCGATGTCGCACGGTACTCAGTTTTCCCTTGAGCTTTCATCATACGCTGTTTGCCCTCAAAATAAAATAACTTCCACGTGACGGACGCCATTCAAATTTGGCCAAGAAGACCTATGCATACCGAGCAATCGAATGAAGGACACATCTTGATTTTGAAATTTAATGTCAGTGCTCCTTTAATGGACACTAAGGAGGCCCAGTCAAAACCCCGTCCAAACAAGGGGCAGGAAAAGTCAACACAAGGCCCCCAGGAAGAGAGGGAATTACCTCATTCAAAACAGCATGCCAGACAAGAGCAGGGAGAACACCAAGAAAATAATCAAGAGGAAGCAGCAATGGACCAGGATCCCCAAAGTGGAGGATCAGTAGTAGCACAAAAAATCAACAAAGTGCTAATGAAAACTTTCATGTCCTTGGCTACAGGAGATCAAGAAAGAGAACATTTATTAGACAAAATACTGACAGATTTAACCAAGTTGAACAGCCTGACTTTGGAAACGACACATCAGATTGCGAGATTGGAAGGAGCTTTGATCAACGAACAAAGCGGAAGTTCATCAGGCCCGTCCTATGTGGAGGCAGTTGTAAGTGGGAAAAGCAAGGCAATTCAAGGAACCGAAATCAGTTTTTCCAAAGTGAGCACATGGAAGCAGAAGAGCGAAAGACCAAACAAGATTAATTGTGACATCCCACAAAATGAGCACCAACCAAATCCAAGAGTTCGTCAGGAACAAGGGGGGATCCACACGAGCTTGGCATGCATGAACCAGATGTGCGCCCGGGGAAGAATGGAGTAGTTATTATGGCCACCTCAAAATTAGGACTGAAGAATCTGGAAAGGTTCATTGTAAATGATCCAGAGCTGGGTTACAAGATACAAGCACAGCAGCCAAAACTGAAAAGACCTGAAATAAAGATCATCGGCATCGAGGAGGATCTAACCCTGGAAGATATCACAAGGAAGATGAAGACACAAGGAAGATTACCTCCCAGAATGGACTGAAATGTAGTGAAGAGGACGTGAAAATTACCAACACATGGAGAGTGAAGCAAGGGAAAACAGCTATTGTGAGCCTGGGAAAGAAGGCATGGGCCCAATTGCGTCTCAAATCCCACATGAACATTGGGGGGAGCAGATGCCCAACCTTCGATAATACATTCGTGCCAAGATGCACATATTGTTCCATGTATATATTGTTCCAGTGACATTACGTTTTCCTTTCCTCAAACGTTTAATTCGCTGTTCAACAACTTATACTCGGTGGTTTAGGTAGAGTCTGTCCCAGGCGAAGTGTTCATGCTGTGAATCGTGTATTTCAGCGTGGTGGATGGCGTCTACGTTCTAATGAAAGCGTGGTAAGTTGAGAATTAGTGTGTTGAGCTTGTTTGATGGATGAGCGGGCAGTGTTTGTTTTGCAGTCAAGGTGCTGCTGTCGTGGTGGTTATGTGCGCGTTCGAGCAAGCTGTCCGAAATTAAACTGTAATGTCGCTTATTGACTAAACTGTTTCTGTGGCATTATTAGTGTGGAGGTTGTTTGTTCCTGCATTGATGATGAAGTGTGTGATGTGCGTTGGAGGGTCACATACTAGTTCGACAATATGTGTTGTTGGGGCAACACTCAAGTATCTGATGTACGAAGCTTGTATTGTGTTTGTATTGGCCGTTGCCTGGAATAGCTACATGTGCCTAGGATAACAAGGGGCACTTACCCTATTCTGTCACCATCAGCAGGCATGGAAATCCAAAGAAGGGAGCTGATAGATGGAAACACAAATTGCAGATAGATTGAACGAAGAGAAATTCTTTACAGTAATTTAGAACATTCGCACCTCAGAACAGACTCGGTTCCTAAACATTAAAGTATAGTACCTCAGTAGTAAACACAGTAAAATTACAAAAATGGGACAATCAATAAATGAGAATAGTGAAAAAAAAACAAACAAAAAGAAAGTGTATACAAGTAGGAAAGATTAATTTAGCCAGGGCATTTAAATGTACTCAAGCTTTAAACGCATATCATCAGGACAAAAAACATATTTTTCTACTGCAAAAACCTTATATTTTAGAGGAAAAAGTAACTCGATTCCTCATGAAACATGAAATATTAGCAATTAAAGACAACCCGCAGATAGTTGCAATAATTCGTTCCAAGAAAATTCCAGGTTTTCCTAAAACAATAGAAGAGGAAATTGTCGCACCTGAAATGATACTAAAATGAATGGGAGACACTAATAAACTGTCACTGCTCTCCGCAAGATCGTGTACAACCTGTATTATTCAAGAAACATGATAGAAAACCTAATCCATGTAGCTTATGCTAAGAAGACTGGGCGTGGAAACACGGACTGTACACAAGAGAGAAGTCAAGACACCACAAACGCCGACTAACAACTGAAAAAGGCGAACGACAACGGAAAAGAAGTTAGACACAAAAGCTTATATGTGCATGCCCAGGTAAGGCGATACCTATCTATCCGGCACACGTGGTGGTCTATGTGAGAGAACTGTTCAGGCGTTGATTTCCTCTTTATGCAAGTTAATAGACGGTTGGCACACACATGCACTACCGCTACTATCGATATGCTAGGGCTCAACCACTTATTTATTTGTTTATTCAAAAGTACCTTACAGGCCTCTAGAGGTATTGTGTACAGGCAGTGCAAAAAGGTGTTTAAAATGTGCACAGTAATTTTACAACAAAAGAAACGGGTATAAATACATAAAGAAATGAAGACAACAAAAATTCTACAGCAACATATGCAAGAACGTAGTGAACATACAATCCCACATTAGACGCATTTATTTATTCCTGTGCTTGTATAAAACTGCACATTCATCTAATTTCGATGCGCATTTACACTCTCAACAATGTAAAGATAAATTAGATGGTGAGCCTCCGATTAGCGATCTCTCATATTTCGTTAATCTCTGTTCAACACAGCAGCCAGTCTGTCCTATGTAGATGCGGTTGAAGCTAGAAGGAACCTTGTACATCACACCTGTCCGGCTTCGTTCAAAGTGGACTCAGGAGCAGAGGTGTCAGCAGTGTCCCATGACTTTCCTAACCTGCCTCTGAAGCTCGGCCGTGTCAATAACAGGACTGGCCAAGGGAACCACACTGCGAGTACTCGGCTCTTCAGTTGCGCAACTCACCTGGCAAGGCAAGACAAGCGCTCAACGCCTCTACACTGTTCAGTCACTCACCATACCATTACTAGGGTTCCTAGTCTCACAAGCACTCCAAATAGAGAGGTACCTCAGCAGCGTTGACACTACCGATTGCTCAGATGTCTAAACCAGAACTTCACGCAAAATTGCTTTCTGGGCTAGGGACCTTGACGGAAGAGTACACTATTCGACTGAAACCTAATGTAGCGCCCTTCTCGATAAGTACTCCTTGGCGTATTCCGATTCCCTTACAAGCAGAAGTCAAACGTGTGTCCAAGTGCAAACGATGCACCTCAATGCCGATGAACTCTGCAGAACCTGACATTTGGGAAGTCTTTGGTATGGACTTCTTTCGTTAGAACGGACAAACAGTTTTTAGTGGTCGTCAACTACCACTCACAATACCCTGAAGTAGTGATGTTCCGATGCACTATAGCGGGAGTGATCATAGAGGCCCTTAAGAGCATATTTGCTCGTCAAGGCATCCGCAGGATGGTCAGATCCAACAATGGTCCACCATTTTCCTCGCATGAAATGACTGGCACTCCTATGAATTTCAACTCGTAGCAAGTAGTCCCGACTACCCTCAATCCAATGGAGAAGCGGAGAAAACGGTACAATCAATCAAGGACCTTTTCTCAAAAGCCACTGGCTCCTATCTCGCTATCCTGGATTATCGAGACACGTGGGACGTCAGTGGATACACCCTTGCCCACCTCCTCATGGGAAGGCAGTCGAAGTTTTTTGTTTGCGGTCTGTCAAATATATCTGTCCTACATATAGGACGCTAGGCAGATCGGGTGTCATCGTTGTGTCAATTTGGAACACGCGCTGCGTCGTGCCCGTGAGGCTTGTAGTAACGTAATGACATGAATATGGATGTGTAGTACGTTCATGTTTTTTATTTTGTTTGCAGTAAGGAGATTCCCTGCAGTTCATTTTACTCAAGAAAAGACCCGCAAACACTCAATGACATTTTGAACCGTGTGGACGCTGGCAAAGATGTGCCTTCGGTTGTGGCCATTCTTCAGCCCAACAATTACGCTGCGGCAGTGACAGATGAAGAAAGCGGCGATGAAGAAGGCACCAGCATGGACCATCTACCGGGAAGCACTCTTCGGGCCGAAGTCGTGGACTCGTGTTCAGAGCCAAATGACGACGAGGACGAGGAGGAGCCACCAGCTAAACTGCAGAAACGTCATGTCAAGTGGGATAAACGTGACTTGAACTCGAGCTTTCCAGTTGGCAATTCGTGTGAGCCGGATGCCGCCAAAGAAACACCACTAACTCCAGTAGAGGCATTTGAAAAATTTTTCGATGATGAGGTAATCAACCTGCTAGTTGAAAACACCAACACCTATACACAACAGAAGAATCGGTTGTTGAATGTAAATGCTGGTGAGATTAAATGTTTTCTCGGCATTTTGCTTCTCAGTGGCTATGTGCCTGTTCCAAGGCGTCGAATGTTGTGGGAAAACTCACATGATTTTCACAATGAACTCATCGCGAACTCCACGAGGCGTGACCGATTTGAAGCCATCTTCACAAACCTACATATGGCTGACAACAACAACTTAGTGCAAGAAGATAAATTCACAAAACTGCGACCACTGTTCAGGCTGTTGAATGAGCGGTTCCTGTTGTATGCTCCATTACTTGACTGCTTCAGCATTGATGAAAGCTTGTGTGAGTATTTCGGAAAGCATGGATGCAAGCAGTTTCCTGAAAGGGAAGCCTATCCGTTTTGGCTATAAACTGTGGTGCGTTTGCACCCCCCTGGGCTACTTACTATCCGTTGAGCCCTACCAAGGGAAGTATGGCGTCAACATTGACGATAAAAACAAGCTCGGCCTAGGAGGATCTGTTGTCACAGAAATGGTGTCCAGAATGAAAGCATAGTTTCATAACAGTTTCCATGTATTTTTTGACAACTTCTTTTCAAGTCTAAAGCTCGTTAGAATGCTTTCGACAATGGGTGTCAAGTGCACAGGCACCGTGCGGGATAACCGTGCAGAAAACTGCCCAATCCTCACGCAGAAACAAATGAAAAACAAGACTTGAGGCGTCTACGACTACAGAGTTGATGCCGAATCGGAAATTTTGGTATGCCGTGTGAAGGACAATAGCACGGTTACCGTTGTCTCAAATGCTCAGGGGCTTGAACCACAACAAATGGTGAAAAGGTACTCAAGAGAAAACAGATCCAAGGTCACGGTGGAGCAGCCTTTTTTGATCTCCAGATACAACGCCAACATGGGAGGGGTTGACCAAATGGATCAAAATATTGCGAAGTGCCGCACTGCCATTAGAGGAAAAAAGTGGCACTCATCACTCCTGACGTATCTTCTTGATGCATGTGTCAACAACGCATTCCAGTTATACAGAAGGGGAACAGAGAAAGCGGAGCTTCTCACGTTTCGAAGGACAGTAGCAATGTCATATATGAAGAGCTATGGCTCCAAGCCATTGCGTGGAAGAAGCTGCCAATCTCCGCTGGAAGCTCAAAGCCGATTGGACCGCACTGACCACAGAGTGATCCCTCAAGAGGGAAGCAGACAAGGTGCATTCATTGCCACGAGAAAACCACCACACGTTGTGAAAAATGTGACATCGGAGTGCATGTCAAATGCTTCAAAATGTACCATTCAATTAAGTAGCGCATCTGCCTAGTGTCCTACATGTAGGACGGCGCCAAAACCGTTGTTCAAAAAAGTTCAGGCATATATGGGTTAATAGTCAGATATCTCCATGTTGTGTCGCTTCATGGATAACGGCGGACTTGTCCATGTTGGTGGTCGATTACAGCATTCTAAAAAGGAAGGAACTGTCGAACCTCCCATTTTACTACCTCCCGCATAAGCTGCCAGACCAATTTCTTTGCCAGCCTGTGCAACTGTTGTATCCAGTCAAACTCAACAACAGAAGATAAAATGAGCTTGCTCATTTTGGGGGGGGCAGTGTGTTGTATTTCTATTTTGTTTATATTTGTATTTGTGCTGCACTTGTTGAACGTTACATGCACAGTGCAGACGCTTTTCTAGGAAAGCAAAGCCAACCCCTCGTCTGCCGGCATTGAGAGTCTGAGGCCGTGAGACCACGCCCCATCTCAGCAGGGCAACCTGCCGAGATGGGGCGAATACAAGCACATCAATAGAAGCACATCAACAAAAGGCACAACCAGTAACCTTTATCAAACAAATTATGGAAGCCAGCAATTCTTTCACCCTCACAGATTTTAAGAGCAGTGCGTCATTCTGTTTGTATTATGCTTGTGAAAGTCATGTATGGTTACGTCGACAGGAGGGCACGGAACTGCATGTCTATGTGCTTCAAAGAAACGTTCAGAGGATTCCTGTAGAGAGCAGACTTGTGTCCTTATGCTGCGATGTTTCTTGTTCTTTCTTTGTACTATCTGTAACAATACAAGTTTTTCAATGCTACCAAATCTAAGCTTTGCCCTTCTTCAATTGTTCACAGAGGGAGCAGTGCAGGTGTCGTCCATTATTCTTGGTTTTGACAATGGACAAACGAAAGTGGAGACTTGAATGTGCGTACTGAGTGGATGAAGAGCACCGTCGACAAGTACAAACAGGAAATGCAAAGGCTCAAGGAAGAGTGCTGTGTGTCAGCATTGCTACAAATTGTCGAGAAAGCGAAAGACCTGGCTGCTTCAATATTAGTAGGAACAAGTTAAGAATTGCGAGAAGATGAAACCAACCTGGTTTGAGGTGACAATGTGCCATGCTGTGGTTTTGCATAACCTCTCGACTCATTCATATGAGCACAGGTACTCCCCGGCTTCGCTGTTGTAGCATCCTCGAGCGCTTTATGGGCCTACCTTGTGGAGAAGTTGGTGTGACCAAACTCATGAAGCAAAGGCTCTCAGTAGAGCTCGCTTCTCATCCCTCGCTGCAAGCAAAGGGCATGCTCGTTAATTGTAGATGAAATGCGCATCAAACAGCTACTTCAACACAGAGATGCCTTCGTTGGCGAAGTGAATTATGGTGGGAGTTTCCCTAAAGCAGTGGTTCTCAAATGGGGATCCGCGGACCCTAGGGGGTCCGTGAAGCCATTTCTATGATCCGCAAAACCCTCACCCGCTTTTTTTTTTTTTTACATTTTTTTGGAGTTTAGTCCGGCCGTGACTCATTTGGAGTTCCGGGACCTGCTCCCGGAACTGCCACAGCGATCCGCAATCTGCACAAGGTCGTCTCGATCACCTCCTTTCCCTCTTCCCCACGCCTTCCCAAACCACGTGTCTCGGTGCCCCGCAGCCGCATTATCATATCGCCATTTTCGCCTGGCATCAGTGGCTGTGTCGTGCAGTCTCACCCGGTTGGCCTAGGTTGCTAAGCTACGTGTTCGTCTGAGTCGCGTAGCCATGTCCAAGTTACGTGGCTACAAAGAAAGTTATGTGAAGTTTGGCTTTGTCAATATCGGCGGCAAACCGCAATGCGTTTTGTGCGGTGAAGTACTCGCTCTAAGCTCCATGGTGCCGACGAAGTTGACATGCCATCTCCGGACAAAGCATCCAAGCTACGAAGACAAGGACATAGAGTTCTTCGAAACCAAGAAACGACAGTTGGAATCCCAAAAGCTGGATAATCCAAACAAGGTGAGGTCGAAATTATCATAACACAGTTTTACGTTAGTTGCGCATACGATGTTCGCTGCGGCAGCGAGCCTCGATCGGTCGCCGAATGCTTGTTCGACGTGCTTTACGTTAGTTAGCAGATTTTGTTGGTTCGCTTTAGTGCATGTGCCATCGACTTTCCACATGTATACAACGCGTCGCGGGGTGGGGAAGGCGACCGGTTAAGGCACCAGTTTTAGACTGTCGATGCAGTGTTTGTAAGTTCGGTTCAGCGTACAAAGTTAGACTTTCGTTTCAGCTGGCAAGCTCTGCAGATGCTATCAAGGCAAGCTACATGCTCAGCTACCACATGGCCAAACAGATGAAGCCTCACACCATCTGCGAGACTCTGCTTATGCCCTGCATGAAGGACGTCGTCGGTGCTGTCATAGGGAAAGAGCATGTGAAAAAACTGGACAAAATACCGTGCTCGAACGACACCGTGGCACGGAGAATCAGAGAAATGGCGTCTGATGTGCAGGACCAAGTAATTGATAAATTGAAGTCCGCTGGGAAGTTTTCCCTCGCCGTCGATGAAAGCTGCGACGTATCCGGGAGCCCACAGCTTATAGTGTTTGTGCGCTTTGTGAATAACTCTGTCATTGCCGAAGAACTTCTTTGCTGTCTGGAACTCGAGACCACAATGAGAGGTCAAGATATTTTCGATTCAGAAGAGTGGTAAGCTGGGCTAGTTGGTATGGATGCATTGTAATAAATTAACAGCGCGAATATTTTCGATGCCATTAACAATTTTAAGTGCGAATGCATTTCTTAGTCGGGCCATGTCAGGCGGCGTTGTCCGCGGAGGAGGAGGAGGAGGATAGGTTGAGGAGGTGTCCGCGCGCCGACAGGTGTTATCTCTCCGCTCTCACTCCCTCTCCCATAGCAACAGCTGCGGGTGCGCGCGCTTATCCTCGCCCCTAGCAACCGGAGCATGTGGTGCGAGAGAGTGTAGGAGAGGGTAGGTGCAGTGCTTCGCCGCTCGTTCTCTCGCCGTTCGCTCTATCTCCTCCCTGCGCCCCACTCTCCCGTCCGCTCGCGCCTCACTCTCGACCGTTCGCTGGCTGGGCGCCTCTCAAGGCGATGGCAGAAGTCGGTGTCGGCGCATTCGCATTTCCTCACGATTCCCTTCGGGGAGGTGGGGACATTTTTTTTTTGTTTCGCGCGGTCTTCGTTGGGACATGTGTGTAGCTGTGTGCACCGACGGCGCTCGAGCCATGGTTGGAAACTCTGTAGGTTTTTTAGGACTCGTTAAGAAAGTGAACAGTGCAGTAGTGTTCACACATTGTATGCTTCATAGGGAAGCTTTGGCATCAAAGGAGTTGAGTCCAGAGCTTGCGAGTGTTATGCAACATGTTGTCAAAGTCGTGAACAGTGTAAAGGCAAGGCCTAAGGCCAGTCGCCTCTTCAAGGTACTGTGCGAGGAGATGGGTGCCGAGCACCAACACCTGCTCCTGCACACCAAGGTGCGCTGGTTGTCGCGCGGAAACGTGCTCGCAAGGGTGTTCGAACTTAGAGAGGAGCTGAGTCTTTTTTTGGCAGAAGATAGGGCACTTGGAGATCCTTTTCAGGACTCTTCTTTTGTGGCAAAGCTTGCTTATCTGTGTGACCTGTTTGAGCACCTGAACCATCTTAACAGCAGCATGCAGGGGATAGGGCACTAATGTTGTCTCTTCTGGGGACAAGGTGAGAGGCTTTTGTAAAAAGCTTCAAAGTTGGTTGAGCCGGGTAAACAGAGGCAACTATTTTTCTTTTAAGCTGCTCGGTGGTCTTGCAGGCTCTGGGGTAGTATCTGGAAGTGACAGAGCCACAATCACGGCCCATCTGAGCACATTAAGGTGCCACATTAAGGACTACTTCCCAGAATCTGCCCCAGACACATGGCTTGTGGCCCCTTTTGAGGCTGACGTAGCTTGCTTTACACATGAATGTGTCAAAGCTGAAAATGAGCTGATGGAGCTCCAGGAAAACACAGTGATGAAGGCAAAGTTTGCCACTGTGAGCCTTGAGGCATTTTGGTTGGGGACTGCAGAAATGTTCCCCCTTCTCCATGAGATGGCTGTAAAGCTTCTGTTACAGTTTTCTACGACGTATGCATGCGAGCATGCTTTTTCCAGACTTGCATACTTGAAAAGTAAATACCGAAACAGGTTGAATGTGGCTGTAGATATGCAACTCTGTTTAAGCGCGACTGTGCCACGTATTGATGAACTGTCCAAAATGAAGTGATGTGGCACGTTTGTTTGTTTTTGGTAGCAATAAAAGGCACCTGTTTCACGCTCCAGTTGTGTTAATTTACCTACGTACCCCCCCCCCCTCCCTCCCCTCCGCTGCAAGGGGTCTCCCATCACTTCCACCAGTCCACAAGGGGTCCCCGACACATCCATGGCTGAGAACCACTGCCCTAAAGAAACAACGAATGTGCCTGTGCTGGCCAACTGACTCTAGTGTTTTGTTCGCAACGGCCTTTCGGTTTCATTAGAAATATCCATGGCATACTTTTTCACGAGAGATTGCACAGGCCGTGAGCTGCACATGCTCATGAGACACGTTCTGAAGGAAGTTGAAAAAATGGAATTTTTCATTGTGGGCATTGTCACAGACAAGCACAAGATCAATGACTTGGCTTTGCAACTTTTGTGCCAATGCCTCAAGCATTGCACTGGCCACCATGGACAGCCGAGTCGAAAGCTCTTTCTTGCATTCAATCAGTGCCACCTGATCAAAAACGTGTGCTCGCTGTTTTTGTCCCGTGACATCGAAAAAGACCACTTCCAGAGTTTCAACAGAATGCAGCATGGCAGCCTTGTAAAGACAGTGCGATTTTTGAAGAGAAAACACGTGTTCCTTACAAATATTGAAAAAAGCGAACATGAAGAGAGCAGTTCAAGTTTTGTCTCCTGCTGTGACAGCAGCAGTGAAGATTGCCAAGCCCATAGGTGTGCCGCTACAGCACAGAGTAGATGAATCCTCAGGCTGTGTGAGACAAGACCAGCTGGCCACAGCGAATTTCAGTCCTACCACCAGACCAGCAAGAGGCTCGATACCTCACTATCTCTGCTAATCAAGGTGCTCCTGCCTGCCGGTCTGGCCAGAACTTGGCCAAGCTGCGAGCTTTCAGTGCCGTCAAAAGAGACATCTCACATCCAAGTGCCCATTGAGATCTACTGCTCCAAACCCATCCTTTCCCAGCTCCTCCCTCCCGAGACCATTGATGGGTCACTGCTGCAGTGTACCCTCGTCCGCACCACAATTGCTGGGATTGGTCAATGGATGCATTTCCAGAGAGTGGATCTAAAGTGACGCTTTGTTTCCCATCACCTGGTCAGCTCTTTGCCCCTCCTGCCCTGGACTAGAGCTCCTCTAGTCGTCCTTGGAAGAACAACAGTAGCTCACGCTGGTGCTATCTGTTCGAAGATTTCTGTCGGACCTATCGCCAGTTTGGCTGAAGCAGCTGCCCTCGATAATAACGCCGTGCCACTTCATATTGGGTGAAGAATGGTTTTCTGCGAGCCATGCACAGTTGATGCATGGCTCGGTGCGCAACCCTCTGGCTATGCCACTGGTTGCAAGAACACTGAGGACAGAAGCAAAATAAAAATCGAAAGCTACCAGCAGTCCCTGAATGAAAAGTGCCTTTCTCACGGAGCGAGCACACAAGACCGGCTGTAAAAAAAATGTTCAAAAACCGCGAGTGACAAACTGCGGGTTATTGAAACTCACACCTGCTAACATAATTTAAATAAAACCATTAACAACAATCGAGCACACGAAAGGACCACGAAAGCGCTGCAAGGCGCGTCTCATACAACGCGTGCGAGAGGTCGCCCTGGCTAACGCGGAAATTTGCGTCAGCCAGGGCGGGCAGGTACCAGCTCTGCGGAAAGTTTTGCAAGGGTGAAACATACGGTTTTCCCAGGGGCACTATAATCTATTTTTTCGATAACACTTCTCTCACCCCCCAGAGGGGTGAGTGCGCTGATCCCGGAGGTAGTGCAATACCACGCCAACACGTGGCAGAGGTGAAGCAAGCTTCAAGCCCTCCGGCCCATTTCAAAAATAAGTGTAATATCTTGGGTCCAAATAGGACCTGTATCAGATATTAAGCTGATAAGAACAGACTTGGCTTTATTCAATGTTTCGTCACACATCGGTTCAAGACATCACATATCAACACTGTTCCTTTGTTCAGTAGCATGTGCGAGTCCTGCTGCTGGTCATCAGTTAGCACGTTATCAGAAGAAAAGGGCACAGCCCAGTCTTTGTGCTGGTAAATACCGTATCTTTGCGATTCTAATCACAATTTTTGTCTAGCTGAAACAAGAAGCTGAAACATGTATGTTCGCATGGGCATCAGCAGGGGTGTGCAAAAGAAGCACTACACAGATATCCGTGCTAATCATCCCTTCTGAACATCTATGTTGTGTCTGCACTCTCTGCTATTCAGTGTTGGCCACTTGCAGACATTGCATTGAAGAGTGTGAAGCACCCATATGGAAACAAGTTTGCTGTGCTTCCTATGGTACACCTACTGTGAAAGCTATCCGTGGACAAGATTTTCTTAACCTATCTTGTTCAGTTTATCTTATTCTTTTGTATTTTTTTTATGTGCAAGCAAGTGTGGACATTAGCTGTGTTTATAGATGCACTTACATAGACTGCTGTACAGCCCTTTATTCTGTTTAGATTTTAGATTTGCTGTTGTGCCATTCCCCGATGAAGAGAACAGCCTGAAAATTGTCCACAAGACACGGCTTCACGATAACAACCAGAGGACATTTTGGCCAGTGGTCGAAAATCCGACGAAAAGAGTCCGCGTGATCAATGAAGGCACAGAGCCAACTGACTCATGGCCAGTCGTAGCACACATCATGAAAGGCTGGTCTGGTAAGTGTTATTTAAAAAGTAGCTATTCATTGTGCGCAAAGAAAAAACATTTCTTACAGGCTCTTATGAACAGGCGCTGCGAAAAATGCAGCTATTTGTCTATGCTAGCTCGGATGATAATGAACCAGTGAAAGAGCTTGGCTGTGGACAGAGAAAAAGGCAGCCGAGACATCCTGTTGATTACGACGACCTGGCTGGCAATGGAACAAGCAGTGGTTGTGATGACGAGTAGAAGCCTCCAAAGCCTCCTACTCCATCGCAGCCATGTAAGAAAGCACTCGTTTTTAGAAGTGGCTAGTACCTAAACAGCAATTTAAAGGCTGCCAGATAAATATTACACTTCACTCTGCACCTTTACAGGCCGCAAGTTATCCAGAAAGCCTCAGCGATGTTCTGGTGTGTATAGACAGTGTCATATCCTATAAAAGACTTTTGCAGACAGATGTGTTCACTACAACACTACAACATGATTTGCTTTTGCTTTTCAGCCTTGTGTGAAAAGATCCAACAACCTACAAAACTTGCAACCGCCCAAACACTATGCCCAGGCAAGATATTAGTTCTTGTCATGTAATATGAATAATTCTAACATGCCTTTTTGCATTCCTAATACGTCTGGAATTGTCCAAGTATATTCATGCGGAAGTCCAGTACACAAGAAAGAGACGAAAACAACGTGATATCCCTTCACGACATCTGTCTCACCTGCACATGCTACAAGCAAATGAAATATTGGCCACCTCTGAATGCCGACAGCCATAAGTTCTTTGCTCGCATCAAGGCAACAATCAAAGCTTCTTTAGTCTGTAATCATATCATCGGATATGTCTGTCCGCGTCTTTTGGGAGGCACTCACCTTACCTCAGACGAATGGCTTGCCATTCCAGAAGCAATTCACGACATGTGCGTTGGTGCAACTTCTGGACAGCGTAGAAGAGTACTGCCGCAGAAGTGAATTGGACAATACGACAAAGTAAATGGAGTGCTAAAGCTTGTGGTTTCACTCCTCGAAGACATTTCTAATGAAGACCTGCTGGAGGACAAAACAATGAAAGCAATAATGCTTCACAGGGAACGGTGCCAGCTCCCGATGAGAAGAAGCAAAAGGTATTCAGCTGAACTATTAGTTCTCTCAATTATATTTTACACTATTTCTTCCCTTTTGCGAACCAGTGGTAAGATAGTATTACCTCAACCTTTGACAACCAAACGTGTACGTGCCACTCACGATGAGCGTCCTCTGAAAGAACAAAACCGACGGGTTCTTACATTACATGAGAAGGGCTAGCCTACTAATGTTGCATGAAAGAAATGGCACGCTGATGCTTGATAAAATGCACTTGCAACAATTCTTTGACTACAAGGAAGGCCCTAAAAATTCGATATTGTTCCATATATCTGCGTAATGGCAACGAGGGACAATAAATAGCCTCTTGAGCGCTGTGACTGCACAGATTCATTGCTCAGAGCGCGCGCACATTGGTCTGCTGTGTCATCCAATTATAAGATGTGCAGATGGCAGTCCTAAACAGCGATGTTGCGAGACTGTCCGATTTTAAATTTAATTGAGCATTCAACGTCACATGTCTTTGTTTTATGTTGTTAAATTTCCTGTAAAGCTACAACAACCTATTACTTTCTTGAAACCTAAAAAAATAATATAACAATTGTACGAAGCCAATCCAATACACCCGTTAAGCCTCCGTTAACTTCCCGCCTATGTTGCTGCGTTTTGTGTGCGAAACATGAGACGACAGCAGTAAAGCAGCCCGAAACATAGCTTTGGTCAACCTTTGCTGGGACGCTACACTTCCATTTATCCGCAGCTGCCTGTATTGTACGTTATCAGTAAGTATTTCTTCTTGTAAGCTGTTCCTTCCAAGGGAGACCGTTCTCCCTTGAGTATAACGGCCTTGTGGTCTGTAAAGTGTAAAGTTAAGGGTTCGTGCAGCGAAGGTTGTAGTCTGAAGTTTGAGAAGGCGATGTCTATGCACGTTCCCCTGATGGAAGTATGATGTTTGTAATCGTACGAAATGCACCGGAAAGCGTAACGGGACACCCGTGTGGGCGCTCCGCGTACTAGCGGCTACGGCGCACAACGATGGGGAGGTCTCGTTCATAAGCTGCTTCGCATCTAAAACCAGCTTCCCCTGACGACACGCATTGTCCGGTGGACATCCGATAAAAATCCAAACGTCCAGTGCCCATTACGAACGTCCGGCGGACATCCGATAAAAATCCAAAATTTTGAAGCCCATGACTGGCATCCGCCGGACTTTCCCAGCATCACCGGAAACGGGCGTTTCAACTCAGAGGTCCAAGGGAAGCTCGACTATATCCGCTCCAGGATTGCTTTTAAAACCCGACAACACACTATCAAATCTTTTGACCAACTGGTAGGCCGTACAATTGAGAACATTTATTGACTGTTTCGGTTCTGTGCAACAGGAAAAAGCTCTTTAAGCAAAAAGCCAGCGCGCAACGTGGTTTATTACTCGATCATGCATAGTATTAATGGCTCCGGGCATGGTACGGGTACGTACGAATGACTTGTAGAATCGTATATATTTGTGTTTCAAGGGCTGCGGCTGCACAGTTCATCGTTCAGAGCGCGCGCACATTGGTCTGCTGTATCGCCCGATTATAAGACGAACAGATGGTAGTCCTAAACAACAATGTTGGTAGAGTGTCCAATTTAAAATTTAGTTACGCATTCACACGTCGTATGAGTTTGTTTTATGTAATTATATTTTAATGTAAAGCTATAACAATATCATATTCTTGAAACCTAAAATAAATAATAAAACAATCGTACGAAGCCAATCCAATACTCTTCGTATCCTCTGTTTTCCCGCCGAGTTTGCTGGGTGCTGTGTGTGAAACCGACGGCAGTAAAACGTAAAACCGGTGAAACAGTGCGAAACACAGGTTTGCTCGACCTCCATTTATCCGCACCTACCCACATTACAAAGTTTTCAGTAAGTATTTCTTCTTGTGAGCTGTTCCTTCCTTTGTAATCATCTGTTTGACTAGTGGCAGCACTGAGTTATGGTTCATTGCGTTGTCCCGCGCTTTGGTGCAGCCTTGTCATGGAGAGCGATAGGAAGCGTACTTGTATTGCTTAAAGAGCTGCTCGGCAGACACAGCAACTTTTTAGCCTTTTAGGTGAGCCCACAGATGTGTTACCGGCCAACGATGAAAGGTCAATGCTTATTCAAGACAGCGGTACTACTTTTGGTGATGAGGCCGTTGTGTGTGAGCAGTATTCGAGCACGTTCAACCCACCAGAAGCTCGTGCAGCTGCAACTTTAAATGACAGATTACAGCTCGATTTAACAGCTAGTGCCGCGTCGCATCCAATCTCAAGCACTGCAGCCGATCTCAGCTACAGTTTTCAGCCTTTGCCAGACATTGCGGTATCCATCGAGGCCAGCACTGCGAGTTCCGATGACACAGACGTTGGCGACAAGGATCTTGGTGGGGCACGGCAAAAGTGGGCAGTGAGCGCAGTATCAAGAGGGATGTGTTAAGCAACCTCTTCAAACTTCTAAAGCTGCCCCACTCCTTCCTCCCAAGCGACGCTAGTACTCTTTTGCGAACTCCACGAGGTTCCATGCCTTGAGTGCCCTGTTACCAATCTTGCGCCTAGGCAATATGTTCACTTCGGACTTCAAAGAGTGTTGTTGCACGCATTAAGTGGCTTTCACCAACTGCCGCATACTTTGGCTCTCGCATTCAATATTGATAGGCTGCCATGAAGGAGGGCAAAGTAAGCCTCAGAATTGTTCTGTCCTTTAGAAAAACATTCTTTTGTAATAACTACTATTTGTAAAATACTCCCTTTATCCAGTACATCTTTCAAGTGGGTCCGAGAAGTGTTTTAGCTTTAACCTTAAAGGGCTGCGGCAGAAGGCTGATACCACCCAAGAAGTAATTTTGTCTTGAAGTATTAAAACATTACTTTTTCCTATTTTCAAATATTGGAGATCAGCGAGCTTATGCAGCCTGGCGGCATGAACCCAAACATTGCAGTGAAGCGCATGCTTATATATCTTTTGACTGACAAGTTGGCCCCTGAGTTTTCGTGGCATGAAAAGAAAGGGAAGAGGAAATTTTTGGACCTCTTAACTGTGCCAATACCTGTTCAGTAAGTGGCATACTCTCTGCATTAGATGTCCAGCCGCCACCACTGCACAGCGGACTCTATTTCGGATGCCATCTCCACCCTTGAGAATGCCAGGAGAGGTGGCTGTACCGGTAGGGGGCCGTCACCCAGATGGTCTGGCAACATTAGGCTGGGGTCTGAACAGCACGCTCAATAAACCATCAGTTTGACTACAGTTGCAACGCTGTGTGCGTGTCATTCTTTTACATGGTGTCAGAAGTCTAACTCGTCCGGTAAACATGGATAGCCTGCCTCCTCCTGAACGCTTGGTGCTCTCTGATAATGCCGCAGAGAACTGGAAACACTTCCGTCAGTGCATTGAACTCTTCTTCAAGGCAACGGCCTCGGACAAAGAGCGTTCGTCAGCGCAAAAAGCGGCAATCTTCTTGCACATCGCAGGGACCTGAAGCCATCGAGGTATTCAACACCTTTCCACTGTCGGAAGCGCAACGTGAAGATTATGACGCCATTGTTAAAGCTTTTGAGGAATATTGCACTCCGAAGACGAACGAGGCTTACAAACACTACGTGTTTCGTTCCCGCCAACAACAAGAAGGGGAGCCATTCGAGCAGTTCCTGCGGGATGTGCAACTCAAGTCGAAGACCTGCAACTTTGGCGACTTAAGAGATTCTTTAGTACGGGACCAGCTTGTGTGCGGCACTCACGACAAAAAGCTCCGTGCGCGTCTCTTGTGCGAGAAGAATCTAACGCTGGAAGCCACTATAGAGTTTTGCAAAGCAGCGGAGGTTGCGGCGTTGCAAAACCGGACTCTTGAAAGCACTGCCAGCGGCGAAATGAACGTGCACTGTGTCACAGGATCAGGGAACGCCGGAGAGAAACGCAACTAGCGGTCGGTGCGGCTACTGCGGAAGGGTGCATGAACCAAGAAGATGCCCCACGTGGGGCAAGACTTGTGCCTTATGCAAGAGGAAAAATCACTTCGCGTCATGCTGCAGAAGTACCCGGGTTCATGAAGTTAGCACTCCAAGTTCCGGTGACAGGCCCCCTACCGGTACAGTGGCCCTCCTCATTCTGCTGGACGTACAGAGTGCCTTTGATGGACTGCCTACATGTGGTTATTGAGAGTACTCGGGACACTCTTGGCATCACGGGCCACCTCAGAGCCTTCGTCAGCACCTTCCTGTGCCCGCAGACCTTCCGGGTGCATGTCGGACGGGACAGCAGCAACCCCCAGGGTAGTGACACCGAGTACGCCACAATATTCCATGCTGAGTCCCTTCTTATTAAACCTGGTGATGACGGGACTACCATCTAAGCTACTGGTGGATAAGTGCTTCCTTACACAGTGCTAGTTGTATGCGAACAACATGGCACCGTAGTGAGGGGGACCCAGACGGAACTTCGCCGTCAGGAAGTCTTTTCAACGCTGCCGGAAAGTGGTGGCCTACTTCCAAGGACGATCGGGCTCTCCCTGTCGCGAACATAGACGGAGGCTCTGCTAGAACACCCAGGACTGCAGCCAGGCGCAACGCATCAAAAGGCTGGTGCTTGAAGACCAGCTTGATACCATAAAACAAAAAGGAGGTGACATATCTGGGGCTGAAGATCGATCACCGCCTCACATGGCTGCCATCTACCAGAGCTGCTATCACCAAGGCGTGAGAGTCCAGAAGGCTGTTGGAAAACTGCTGTGCCGTGGCCGAGGCTGCACACCACGACTAGCCCTGCGACTGAACCACAGAGCGGCAACGGCGGTGTAGACATATACGCTGCCCCTGGTCCAAGCTGACGCCATGCCGTAGGGAGCAGCTGGAGCTACAACACCGCAAGGCAGACGAGCACTTTGTCAGACTCCCACGCCAATAACTGGTGGCTGCGTCACTGGCTGAGGCCGGTAGCTGGCCGCTGTCACTCACTATGCTGCGACAGTCACTCCATCATGTAGACCGTCTCCACCGATCACCTGGGGGCTCACCCCCTCCTTCAAAGACTGCAGAACCGGCCTGCCTCACGCATGGGCGAACCTGTGCGCTCTATGAGGAGATGGTACCTCAGCCCCCCCATCCCCGTGCAGCCCCTTCTATCTCTCCAGCAGCCCCTCGACGTGCAATTAGAGCTGGACAAGCTTAGCAAAAGGCAGACACCAGCGTGTGAACTATAGCAGACAGCCATAGAGAAAATCCACGTGCGTCTGCGGAGACATGTGCTGTTCATGAATGGGTTGGTCATGAACAGCGCCCGCTCGGCCGCAGCTGCCTGCATCATCCCAGCGACAGTAACAATCCTTCGGTGCCGGCTTTCCCCATTCATTCCAGCTCCACTGCAGCGGAACTGGCTGGTCTCCACCTGGCAGCCGACCACCTGGCAGCCAACCCGCCCGAGCTGTCCGTGGCGATCATCACTGACTCCCACCCAGCCAGCCCTACAAGCGCTGCTGCAGCCTGATCAAACCGGAGTCACCGTGACTTTGCTGCACACCAAGCACACTGCCATATGAGCTAGCGGCGTGTGTCTGTCCCTCCACTGGCTTCCCTCCCATGTTGGGATAGCTGGAAAGCGAGGAGGCAGATGCCACCGCCAGGGCAGCACACCACGGCGACACCCCGGTGACCTCAGCAGTGGCAGCTGCTCCTCACAATCCACCCGGACAAGTGGGTGGCCGGCGCCAAGCCACCACCACCTCTCCTGGAGTCTGGCCGGGAGAGGCATGAGCAGTTGCTCCTTCTCCGACTGCAGACTGGTTGTGCCTGGCCCACGGCACGAATGCACTCCAAGGGACGCAGCTCTTGAGCTGCGTGCGGCAGATGTGGCGATGTCCGAAACACTCGAGCACATCATCTGCCCCTGCCCGGCGTGAGCCGCCAAGCAACGCAGACTGGTGGGCCGCTACCAACATCTCTGGATTCCAGCGACATCCGTGGAGGACATTCTTTTCGTTGCCCTGTAAAATCCGATGACTTCCTTCGAAGATCAACCGGCTTTTAAGAACGATACGCCTTCAGAGCCGATGGAGCAGCGCATCCACGCTGCCGTTTGTTCCATGGTGACAAAAGCACAACCCTCCTCGTGCCACGCGCTTCTTCGTTTTTCTTTCTCTCTCTAGCGCGCCTTGTTTCTGTTCTTAACCTGCCCGGTCACCACTACCAGCCCTGCGGGCTTTCCTGGCAATTTCCTCTTGTCATACATACAGGAGTTTCCATGAACTCTCATACTTTCTGGCACAACTTTAAGTATTGCGAGACTTGCCTCAATTTGACACAGTTCCAAATCTTAAATTCAACATTAGTTTGATCATGAACACCACCGCATTTATGTATCTGCTTCTGAGTAGTGTTAGCATTCCTGACTTTTTTTTTTAAGAACCTTCTAATAAAAGTTTATAATAGAGCACATTCAATACTGCAGTAAGCAGTGTATGGGATCGTGTTTCAGTGTGTAGCTTCAGCACTGACCACAGGCCCGTAGCCGGGAATTTTTTTCGGGGGGGGGGGGGGGCACTTGTTGAAAGCCTTGGAAAAACACCCATTTTTATTATTTTTTCTGGGTAAAACACTCCCTTCCATTCGAATTTCGGGGGGGGGGGGGGCCGGGCCCCTAGGGCCCCCCCCCTGGCTACGGGCCTGACTGACCATGTCAGGTTGTAGGGCAGGTCCTCTGTTTCCCTAAGGAAATGTGGAACTAATTGGAGCACAAAATAATTCTCTTGCTCACAAGTAGGTGAAAAGATTTCAATGTATTTATAGCTGTTTCACTGTGATCAGTGTTTCATTTCATTCTATATTTGGTTTTAACAATTTCTATTCTCACTCACCTACATGGGAGCCTGGAATATGGCTGAGCTTTTGAAGTGTGTTAACAGAACAAGCCACACCCACTGCTTGCTAGGATGGTTATGTGAATCGGTGGCCAGCATAGCATTTTAAATTTAGGAGTCCAACCAATTTCTGTGCGCCACAGGTGACAGTTGCCACCAAAGCCACCAAAGACTCTGAAGAGTCGCCTAGCTCACACTCGATTTCGACGTTTCGCGCTAGTAGTATAGTTCCGCATTGAATTTGTTTTCTCTGTGTTTTTGGAATTTGCTTCTCGTTCGTCCAGCTATTTTTTCCTGTGAAAACTCCAGGACCTCATTGTCTTCCGGATACCAAACCGACGTAAGTGTCATCTTTTGCTTTCCACACGAAAGGGTCTTTCATGGAAAGAAAAAAGGCAGAAAGATTGCCAACTTGATACTGCGGTTGAGCCACTTTTTCGCCAGATCGCCTCTGTGTAAAATAATGAAAGCAACCTTTCAACACAAAACTCAACTTCTGAAAGCTACAATCGGTGTTGAGGAGGGTAATGAATGTGAAAGCACGTGTTGCTTCACCGACAGGTCAGCTGAACAAATTATAGATGACAGCGCCGTGTTCAAGTAACTTCAGATAGGCCTGTAGAAGCATGTGCAGTAGAAACGCCTGCCGATGTGACATACTCTTCCAACCCTGAACTTGATGCAGAGACCCTGGTGAATCGTGACAGTGATCATGATGTATGCGGTAATGAATGCAACACTGGGCACTCCATGCAAGGCTCTGTTGAAAAAATGGGTCGGCAGATACAAAACTGGGCATGTCAACAAGATGTAACACAGACCACACTTTCATCATTACTGAAGGTGTTAAAAACGCACAAATGTTTTGCACTCTGATGCGTGAATGTTGCCAGAGGCTCCGCGTGTGTCATTTATAAGGAATTGTGCAGGTGGCATGTATAACAATTTTGATGTTGCAGAATGCGTAAAAAACATGCTAGAAGAATGTTCTGATTTGTTGAATTAGTATTACGTGGCATTACAAAGCGAAAAAAAAATTGTTATTGTTACATGAAATCGCCGGGGATGTTCAAATAATAGGCAATTATAAGGCATTGCATACATATAATTAAACTTTATGAGAGACGATAGTTTCTACACTACCTCTGGCCAGTGGATGCTTATAAGGTATCTTCTTGTACATCTGCCAAGTTGAGACATTATTTCTACATGTTGACATTATTCAAGTTAATACTTCAACTATGTTGCAGCACTAATACGAGCAACTTATACTACCGTAAGGTGTGCAAAATGAATGAGTATATATTGGTCATGAACAGAGTTACATATAATTTACATGATGCTGTGGGCTTGGTTTCCTTTTTCATTTCCTTGTATTATTGTATTATTTAGGATCCGCCAGGTGGCGCCGCTTTGACTGGTTGGCTGCACAACATATTCCTTTTTCTCGTGCCCCTGGTCTAGTACAGGGCCCCGCCCGTGTCCGGGCAAGCCCAATATTTCTTCAAGAACACCACCGCGACACGTGGACACCATAAGAGTCCCAAGTCAACGCCAGGCTGGCCCTCCAGGCCCCTTCAAAAATCCCAAACGGCGCGGCGCCACGCTAACCCTAACGAGCCGCGCCAGCACCTCTGGTATGCAGTGTCTCACCAAGCCCGCGACACCACGAACAACAAGCGCAGCCCTGCGGGTAAGCACAGCCTCCTGTTTTGCCGCTGCCACAGCTGTGCCTACGTTGTCCCAGCCTTGCGATGTCAACAACACCACGCCGACAGCGCTCGGCCAACCGGCAGCGTTCCTCAGCCGCATGCACACGAGCAACGCTGACAGCGTCCGTGCGACACCCAGCTTGAAGGCCACGCTTCAACCGGCGTGCGTCGTTACAATGCCTACGACACACAACGCATTAAACGAAGCGACGAGGCTAGAACCCGTCACAGTTGTTACACAATCGTCCGCGTTCGTCGTCACCAACACCTGTGCTGCCGCGCCAGAATCCGAGAGCCGCAATACTGCGTCGGCGTTGCAATCGGCCGCGCTTGCTCCTGCTCCTACCGGATCTGCACCGGGGATAGCCAGTGTGAATGCTGAGTCTGCCGAAAACACCATTTTGAAGAGCGGCGTTCCTCTCACCCCACAGTTTTGCCCACCACTATTATGGCTGACGAGACTCCGACAGAAATGGGCTTCACAGCGTCCCAAGGAAATCACGATGATGCGTCCCACCCCGAAGGTAGCTGGACCACCGTCAGTGCCAACCGGAAACCTGCCTCGACCGCCCGACCCCGCATCGAAGCTCATCACCGTCGGAATCCAACTTCCACCCGGGACACTCACGCCCAAACTGCCTCTGTACGACTTGCTTGCTTCCATCATCGCTGCCGCAAATCTCTCGCCCAAAACCAGTGCGGAGGTCACCCTTCAGGCCAAACCAGCTCAGCGCCTTGTGTTTCAGAAAACACACTCCCCTCTCACTGCCCACCTCCTACTCTCTCTTACGAATCTGGAACTTAACGGTAAGCTGTACTTGCAGTAAAAGACGTCTATAGCAAGCAGCCATCCAGCCCTAGTAATATCACAGTCGTTAATGATGGCTCGTGGCTTACACGAGGCCACAGTTCTCACATTAGAGTTGGCTGTATAATTGAGTTTTATACCGGGCTTGTGCTGGATTGCACTGTACTTTCCAACTTCTGTCTAGGATGCTGTCATCGACCAGCAGAAAGTGACCCAGCCTTGCTATCCTGGATTGAGAAGCATCAGTGTAAAAAAAATACAGATGTTGGCTCTGGACAAATGGAGGTGGAGGCTGCATTGATGCTTTTCAGGCACTCTTTCAGCAGCTATGGCCGTCGCTATACAAATATTATATGCGATGCGACAGTCGTACCTATCTTGCTCTCTGCAAAGATGAAGTATACGGCTTCATACCGCTGACCAAAAAGTACTGCATCAACCATATGCAGAAAAGAATGGGCACTGCTCTCCGCACACTGGTGGCAAGAGCAAAGAAAGGAGAGCCATTGGGTGGAAGAGGTGGACTAACGCAGGACTTAATTAAAAAACTGACCAGCTACTATGGTCTAGCCTTGCGAAAGTACACAGACGTCAGTGAAATGCCAAGGGCTGTGATGGCCACTTATTACCACATTACTTCCACCGATGCTGAGCCTCATCATGAGCTGTGCCCACCCGGCCCTGAGAGCTGGTGAAGCCATCGGTAGCAGAGGCAAAAATGGAGCCAGCGCTGCCTCACAAATATAAACTGTCGAGATGAGTAGCAGAAGCACTGCTGCCTGTATATCAACGTCTATCGGACTCTCAACTGCTGGAGAGGTGCAAGGGCAACAAGACGCAAAATGTGGCAGAAAGCTTGCATTCAGTGATCTGGTCACTTATTTCAAAGGATCAGCACGCTTCATTGTTTGCTGTGGAAAAAGCAGTACGTGAAGCTGTAGCACGCTACAGCTTCGGGAATAGGCATGCCTACACCGAAATGTGCAAGTCTGTGGGCATAAAACACGGTAGCCTTGCCCTTCAAAGGGCTGAGGAAAAGGACCGGCAAAGAAAACGAAAAGCGTGCAGTGGAGAAAAAATTGAAAGAGCAGCAACATAAGAAGACCCCTGCATGTAAAGACACTAAATATTACAGTCCCGGGGTATTTTAATGGGCATGAAGGGGCCGTACAATTTCAGTGCAAGTTTTCTCAGAGCTGTGTTTTGGACCCAACTGTTCCGCTAGCAGAAAGCGTAGCATGACTATGGCTTGATGGATTTTCATGAGGTTTGTTGCACTGTGTTCCCTAGAGAATTCTCTACCCTATGACGTTCATATTTTCTTGAATTACCATCTTGTTCTTTTACTCTTTAGCTAATTTGACATGACAATAACAAATGCATTATACGAACAAAGATGTATTGTTCCATGAAAAAAAAAATTGGGCTGATAAAAATATTTGGAAAACGTCATAGCATGAACCGTTCCTATGGCTAAAATATAACCGCAACTGTGGGCTTTTACCATGTTTCTTTGTCATGCCAGGTGTTCTGCAAGTTTGGTACAGCAGTGATGAGAGTAAAAATTTATATTGACAAAACTACTGCAGATATCTTAATGAAACTTTGTAAATAGTCATTCAGCGCACTTCCCAATAAGCATGCCAAATTTCATTGCTCTACTACAAAAACTAAAGAATTTCACTTTCAATCCCCACCTCCCCTCTTACGAGACACTAGTGATTTGTGGGAGATTGTGGTTCCTTTTTGCCTTCCGAGTATGTATTCATCCTTCCAGGGCACTAATTTTTAGATCCCTTGGTGGTTGCTGTGCAAGTTAAACATCGAAAATGTATAAGTAGCGTTCACATTACGTGTGACGCTGCCTGTGCCTGTGTTATGTATGACACTGCGTGTGTAGCGCTAAGGAAATCAAATGTAGCCTTAAAGAAGCAAGTCCACTTGTCGTAAAGTTGGCTCGAGTACACAACCACCGGTTATCAATTTTTTTATCGCAAGCTTCCATTTTCTCTTCCTACCGTTTTTTTGGACATCCCTGTGATGTAACATTGAAAATGTGCTGTAATTTTTTTGTCAGGACTCTTTTAAATTGTGCTGGAAAATTGCACCATCCCAATGTGTGATACCTTCTTCAAAGTAATATTCAATAAGGGAACGAGAAAGTGAGAAGCGATTTGGAACATGAAGGATAGTGTGGGAGCTGACTTTTTTCTGAAGGATGTGTATATGTGTTTGTTTGTCTCTCTTAATTTATCAAAGCATCACTTCCTGAAATGTTTGAAAAAAAAAAAAGTGTGATTGCTAGATGACTTGCCTGTAGTTGTTATGGAGATGTGTCCCAAATATATTTAACTGCTGCGCAATTTGCACATTAGCACCTATGTCATTTATATTTTATGTTTTGTTGTCTTTAAACATGACATTGTTCGGTTGCATCCCTTTCACTTACTGTACCTTTAATAACTGCAGACTGCTGCTGAAGATTCCCCACGGAAAGCATTTCTGCAAAAGGATGTGACACGTTACGCAATGTTGCTCCCCGGCCGCCAAGAAAAAGATCAAGGTTCTGCAGCAATCAAAACGTCGGCTCGTACGGAAAGTCACTACCATCAAAGAAGTCTTGAACGATCTGTTGAAGCACCGAATCATCACCGAAGAAAATGCAGCAGTATTAGAAAGCCTTGGCGGATCACAAAAGGAGCTGCTGATGCGTCAGCTTTCGCATAAGTCAGGTGCACCACTTCCTCCTGTTTATTCTCCAGAACTGAGAGCCTTTGCACTCACTTTGCATTTTTACTCGCCAAAGGCGTACAGCTATGTACGATCGGTATTTGACACATGTCTACCGCCCCCCAAAACGCTGGCCAAGTGGTACCAGTCTGTTGAGTGCTGGAATTTCAAAAGAGGCGTTACTGGCATTGGAATTAAAAGTTAAAGAAAATTCGCTGAAAGGTTACTCTACATTGTGTAGTCTGCTCCTTGATGAAATGGCCCTTCGAAGGCATGTGGAATGGGATGGTAAAAAAATGCATGGCTAAGTAGATGTGGGAACAAACATTGTGGATGACGGTCAAGATGTTGCAAAGGATGCCTTTGTACTAATGGCAGTTGGCATCAACAGCAGATGGAAGCTACCTTTGGGTTACTTTTTAGTTGATGGCATCTCTGGTGAGCAAAGGGCGAATTTGGCCCGGCAGGCGCTTTCTTTTTGTCATGACAAAGGCGCACATATTGTAAGTTTGACTTGCGATGGCGCTGCATCAAATTTGTCTATGTTACGCAGCCTTGGTTGTGAACTTGACTTAGCAAACCTTAACGCAGTTGTTCAACACCCAGTGACTAAAGAACCTGTGTGCGAGTTCACTGATTATGCTGAAAAGCTGCTGTACCATTTTGTTCAGACTTATAAGGATGTGTATGGTGCTGACTGTGTGTCGCACAACATTCACAACCTCATTCATCTGGCTGAGGATGTCAGAAATATGGGTCACTTGGACGGTTGGAGTGCATTTCTTTTCGAAAACTTCATGCAGGGACTGAAAAAGTTTAATACGAAAACCTGGAAAAGCGCTCGGAACAACTTTGCAATCGAATACAAGAGAGAGACAAAAGCGCCTAGTCTTGTTGCAATCTCACAACAACGGGCTCATTGTGCAGGGCCACGAAGGTGATGAACACAGCAAAGTTGTTGAGCCACTTCATGCTAGCTGCCAGGAACTCCGATAGCACTTGTGTTCTTTCAGATGACACAGTGACTGAGATTTTGAACATCATCCGCAGTCACACTAGTGGAGATGTTCTGCTTGTAGGCCACAAGCTTTTGCACATGAAAGACTTTTTTGAGCACCCTTACCAGTAATCTCTTGGTATTTTTTATGTATCAGGCATGGCACCTGTCAGTGTCTGGCCACTCTCCGAAGTGCAGGAAAAAAGGTGTAAAACTTCGTTTTCGTAATATATTTGCAGTATTTCCAATTTTGCGCCTTTGTTCCGTAGTAATGGAAGTACTGCTCCAAACTGTGATTTTTGTTAGTAAATGCTCCGAAATGTCAGAGAAAATGAAGAACTCTAACCGTGTGACCAACTACTAAGCCCTAAAGAAACCAAAAACAATCTGTATGCTATCGTCCCTAGGATACTAGTATACTGTTTGATTGGCTGTGACCTCATTTATGCAGCAAGAACTGGCATATCAAGCATATAGGCTCATTTGGCTGTTTTTTTTTTCCAACTTGACATGCAGGCTACTTTAGTGAAATGTGAAGATGACCAATATTGCTTCGATCTCGTAACACTTGTCAACTGCTGCTTCGGTTACAGTTAAATGTGACTGTAGCTACTTCTATAATGTAGTAACTCAGCTTTATCGGTTTGATCTAATTTCTGCCACAGGTATGGTATTTTAGGTACCACATAGCTTATTTCAAGGTGCATTCAATGAGCAACCATCTTTTTGTTTGTTTGTTTTTGCAATTCACGATTGTTGTCGGTGAAATGTCTTTCATAATAAATATTATATTTATGCGACACTTTGCGTTTGTTTTAAGGTAACCACGACTCTCCCAAAACGCGTGTCATGCACTGTTTCATTATATCACAGCTTCTTTTTTTTTTTTCGTTTGTATTATCTGCTGTGTTGAAAACGAAATTCTCAGAAGAAGCAGAATATTGGTATATGGTCCCCAGGCCCGAGAAAACGGCTTTTTACGCAGCCTCTCAGGCAAACTCGAAACGCGCCCCTATGGCTGTAACCTGACACCGAGGGGCAGCTGCGAATAAAGAAAACGAGGGAACCGGACAGCACTGTGACCACTAGGGGAGAAGGAGGGACGAGAAGACGACGTGGTGGCAGCTTCAGTCGCAAATTGCCCTCCGTGCCGAGAAGAAGTCCTGTACTCATTGTGTATTTCTGTCGCCCTTTTTTTGTTCATTATTAAACAGTTATTTGTAACCAGAACCAACACATCAGTGTTTTATTTCAACGAACGTGAGCGAACAAACTTTCTGGTGCCGAAACCCAGGAATCATCTTGCCATGGACATTACAGTGTACCTCCAACTCCGACTCCACACCGGAACGTCTCTATGATGATCGCCTGATGCCATCCTACCGGTGAGCTTACCAACGAACTATCCAGTGAACATGGAATGCGGGCGCAAGAAGCGCATGGTCCTCTGGGCACAAGCCACACATCTCATTAACGAATGTGATCAGGGCTGGCAAGTTAGCCTCACAGTGAATGAAGCAGGAGTGCTGCATACCTGGTGGACATCTATACGGACAGAGCTCGACACTGTCAACAACGAGATTGATACCCTGGTTTCCGAAGATCACCTGGAGGAAGACTACACTCAAGTGATTGAGTATAACGACCGTATCGTGCAGTGCTTGGCACGGCTGGAGCAGCGAACGAACGCCGGCTTAAAACAAGCCTCTCCAGCTCCAACAGCCCAGGCTCAACCAGCTCATAAAGTTAATGGTGAAGTAACCCAAACGACGTCACAAAAAATGAACGTCAAATTGCCAAAGCTCAAGCTGGTCAAATTCAGTCAAACAGGTAGTGGACAACACCGATCAACTTCCCACTCATGATAAGTTCCACTATTTGAGGGCATCTCTCACAGGTGAAGCCGCTGCTGTGCTTACAGGTCTACCCCCCAACGTCCCGGTGCTACACCGACGCGAAGCAGCTTCCAAAGAAACGCTTCGGAAACGAAGAGCTCCTAATTCAGGAGCACATGAAGAAACTCATAAACGTCACACCTGTGCGCGGACTTCGGCATCTGTACGACACTGTGTCAGCCCACATCAGGGGACTCAAGACCCTCTCGTCCGGAAGCTCGACAGTTTTAGCTCCATGTTACTCTCCATCTTGCAACGAGCGATGCCGAGAGAGATCCTGCTTGACTTCAGCCGTAAGTACATCGCGTAGACATGCGGCCCCATCAACGATCAGCGGGCCACCACAGATGGTTCATCGCTAACGACGGAGGAAGGAGACAGAGGTACTGTGAACACCTTCTCGAGGCTCATCCTTTCTCCGAGTTGAGGTCGAACGCCGTGAAAACCTGGCTGCACTACAGAGCATGGACTTTACACAGACTCCGAAATACAGTCCCAAAGAAGACCCCGCATTGCACGCAAGAAAATAAACGCATGCTCCATCTGCTTCAATGCCACCCCAAAGTGCCACCACTCAAGAAAAGTGCTTCTTTCGCAACGCTACCAGCCACACAACTCAAAAGTGTGGCGAAAAGAGAAAGACAGCAAAAAAGAAGACACTTTTACAATCTAACTGGAGGTTCTTCAGGTGCACGAAGAGAGGCCATCCGGCTCAAGAATGCAGATTTAACGTGCAATGCTGTGACCAGCTACCTCGATCCCAACCAAGCTAATTGTTTAAGGAAGAACACAATGAGGGGTTCATTATGGAGCCATGACACGTTTATGAAAGCCGAGACTCAAATTGCCCTTCCAGTCACAAGGCTACAATGTAGCTCGCAAGTTGGGTATGCCACTACCATCAGAATGAACCCCGCCGCAAAAGATAGAGGGGTTCAAGTTTGACCCAGGAATCCTAATAGAAGTTATATATCAGCTGAACATCAAGGTGTGTGTGTGTGTGTGATAAAAAAAACACTATAGACATATTTTTGTTACATTTTTTTTCCCTTATTCAAATTGGCAAGCTTTCACAGCAGGAACATCATGCTATGTTGATGCTGGATGAAATGCAGATTGCAAAAGGACTAGATTTCGACCCATCGACCGGAACGTTCCTGGGCAGACGCACTGCTCCGCTAGCAAACAACATATTGCCAGAGTCGAGTTATGCAACACATGCTCTTGTGTTTATGTTGGGTGGAATATTGACACAACGGAAACAAGCCATGGCATACGAGCTCACTGGCCACTCATATCATGCCAAGACAGTCAAAGATAAGCTCAATGTTATCATCATTATATCTGAAAGTTCAGGCCTGAAAATCTAATAACATCTCAAATAAACTTCTAATATACTTTTGGACTTTCCTTTCTGGATATTTATTAGAAGTTCTATAACTTTCCTTGTGTTTCGTGGGAAGCCATATGTATAAGAGAGAGGTACGCTAGTTTACTGGTGTGAACATGACATGAACGCTCCAGTAATAAATTCCAACTTGTCTCAAGCAATGCTTGTGAGATTTTGTTTTACAGTTGCCATTAGGAAACGTTTCCCAAACAGCACAAGGGATGACTGGAGTGCAGCGCAAAATAATGGCTCCACCACGCCCCAGAAAGGGCTAACGGCAAAGCAAACAGCAAAACTTGAAAATAGTGTTCTCAAGGTAAGCTATTTTCAGACTTGTGCCAGGCAGCTGAAATAATTTAATCGATGAAATAACCATGCAGCTGTGCCTGGAATGTTACGTTTCAATCAGGATGTCTGGCGAGCAAGGGCTCAATGTGAACTTGAAACCTGAACACAGGCCTATGCATTTGAGCTTTGTGGAGGCTGTACAGCACTCAGACGACAAGGACAAAGCGAGAGTGCCACGCACCACATCCAAATAATGCATCAGAAAATCTGTATATTTTTTCCTCTGATGCACCCCACCTCAAGAATTTGAGGGGGCATTTAACTAAAGGGCACAAAATACACTTGCCCACAGATTTAGCGGCAAAAATGAAACTGCCAACAAAAGTAGTCTCGATTCAGCATGTTGAGCAATTGGTTGAGCTTGAAAAAGACAGTGAGTTCCACCTTAGCGCCAAGAATTAAAAAATCCTTCCCAAGTTCAGCTCACTAGCATAAAATGAAAGTAGGCCCTGCCTAGTCACTCCCGAATCACGACACTGCAGCTGCCCTGTGCTACCATGAAAAGGAAGGAAACTTAGACAAGGAGGCAGAGACAACAGCTCGTTTTTTTTTAAATGTCCACACATGGTTCGCAATAGTGACATCCCGAACAAGAAAACAGGCTGAGCGACATTTTAGTGCTCAATAAGGCACTTCGTTTTGTGAGGTGATTGGCCTTTTGAAGGATATGAAGAGTGTTGGAAATGATGGTAGTTGGAAACCTGTCCAGATCAGACTCTTTCTAACAACACCAGTAATGCAGCTCCAAGCATGCTGCCCTCCAGAATGACTGAAACGAGGCAGCCGATTCTGAAATAGCTTTTGGTTCTATGGTTTTTTAGCACACGGTAAACATGTTAACCAGATGGCGTGCTGAGGAAGAAAACGCTTGAGACCATTCACATCTGCATATCTCGTGGACATATTTATTAGGAAAATTTAAAAAAATAAAACATATGGGGATGAAGACGGTCATGTGCGGACAGCAGGCTGCATGTTTGACACTCCTGTATTGGGGTATAGGCTCCTCGTTTTTTTTCCTCCGAGGCACTCTCCTGCCTCTTACTTGTGCCCATCCTTTTTACTTACATTGCATGCCGGGTGGCCCTTGGATTCTTCTCGATGTGTCTCGCAGGCCCAGACATCACAAAATTCAATTTTTCCAGCAAGTACATGCTGGATGGTTACATTGGGTTAAAAGCTACGTAAGTACCTTGATGGGACACAACGACCAGAGTATACAAAACATTACAATAACCAGACATTTTTGTTGCAAATGTTGAAGAAACTTATGTTTTCCAACGATGTTGTCCATAAAATTTCCCATGAAATATATAAGGTTCTTTGTTGTACTTCAAACGTTATAGTATTTATATTCAAAGTACAATGTTATATTAACACTTGATTCAAAACGTCATTGTAACATTCAATTCAAAACACAGAACATATGTGCTTTATATCTTCTGCAAGCATTTCGTAGAGAAGTGAGCATGCAGAAATTGGGAACTACAAGCGGTGAGCAAGAGACTGCTCTGGACATATTGCAGCGTGTGGTCTATGCAAAAAATGAAGATGAATACAATGAGCTTTTTTTCCCTTGCTGCAGGAAGCAATAGCAAAGGGAGTAGTAGATTATTTTACTACGAACTGGCACGGCATTCATCCAGAATGGATAATGGGATTGGAGTAGTCTTGCAGTAACTTCTTCGACTCGACTAACAACCGTGCAGAGTGCTTAAACTCGAAGCTAAAGCAGCTTGTGGAGCGCTTCAGTTCATTTGAATTGTTTGTCGCGCGATTCTTTGCCATCATCAACACTCACAAATATGAGATAGCTCACAAAGCAGCAGTTATGCTACAGACGCTTGTTAATTGCTTTCTTGATACTTTTGGTAAGTCGGTTAGTTAGAACACTTTTTTCTGGCCCCTTGGTATCCGAATCGACGAGCTGTTACAGCTCACGATTCATCAAAGACCCATTTCTCCTCTAGTATGACACGTTAAAATGAAAGCCAATGTTCACCCATGCACCATCGCTTCCCAAGTTTTAGAATAAATATGGGACTGGGAGAATCGAAGGGATGTATGGGAAGGGGAGTATGGGCTTCTCAAAGCACACAATAGTCCACTCAGTATGTGGGTTTCCCTGCAGGCCTATTTCAAAAGAAAACCTCATACATTGTGCTGTGCTAGTGTGGTCAACCGACATCCTTTTCTGTTCAAGAAAGAGAAAGGAAAAACAGGTAAAACATGAAGTTTTCCCCTAACGAGCATATCACGTTTTTGTTCATTCTTTCAGGCACGTTGCAGATCTCTTGTCACGGACGACATGTCCATAAAGCAAGCATTGACATACCAAAAGCACTCCAACACTGTAGACGGTTTGGTGGACCTGGGAGGTGTAGGAGAAGACTATGGCATGGAGGACCAGCTGGCAGCACATGTACTGTGCTTTATCTTTGTGGGGCTGTCTACCCATTATAGGTAAATACATAGCTGTGTAAACAATAATCATCTGATCAAGTCTGAAAGCCTCTATTTCCTGCAAGAATGTGATTTCCTTTACAAGCTTCCTGAAGGATACTATTTCACAAAGGCTTTAAGCAGTGAACAGCTCCATCTGTTAGACTTGAATGTTTTGGAGTCTGTAGAAGATGCCGGGTTTAAAGTGAGACAGCTCGTTGGTGATAATCACAGTGGCAATAGGAGGGTTGCACTTGACGTCATCCGTTTGGGGCGCTTAGCGGTGCCCGCCGCCGCCATGTCTGTGGTCCTTGGTGGCGTGCTTCTTTCGTAACGGAAAGCAGTTCTGTGCATGACAGCATACATGACACTACAGTGTCTACTGGTAAAATGCGGTTGAGCCCCTTTGCGCGTGACCTCGAGGGTCTGGAAAATGTTTGTTACGAAAATAAGGTTGAGCTTTGAGGCGGCATCAACACATGAGAACTGAGAACCTGCTCTCCTTTCAGTGTAGAAATACTCTGAGGAAATACCTCGGAAGTTCATCAGGAGAGGTTGGATTTAGCGAACTTGTCCAGAGAAGGCTGAGTGCTGAGCTGTCTCACAACAATGCAATCAAAACTATGTAGTCTCATGGTGGATGAAATGCATATTCGACAGAAGCTTGAGTACCACAGGCAACAAGATGCATTTCTTGGAGACACTGACTTAAGTGCCGACCTCAACCATCTTTTGCCGGCATCTGATAAATGTCAGCTTGCAGAATCCCTCTTGTGCTTCTTGCTGTGTGGACTGCATGCAAGCTACAAAATTCCAGTGGGGTACTTCCTTAGGAAGGGATGTTCTGGGGTATTGCTTGCTAAGCCAGTACAGCATGTTAATAAGAAGGCAGAAGAGGTGGGGTTCAAGATTGTACGCCTAGTAACGGGACAATCACAAGATCAACGTTGCAGCAATGGAGGCGATGTCACAGGGGCATCTTCAAACCAAGATACGCCACCCAGCTGATTCTTAAGGTACCTGTTTCTAGCCTTTGATCAGAGTCACATCACCAAGAACATTGGCTCCCAGTTCTTGTCAAAACAAATTGGAGGTCAAGAGGAAATATCTGCTGTCTACCTTAAAGACCTATATAGGATGCAACAAGGCTCCTCAGTCAAACCAGTCCATTTTCTCACAAGAAAACATGTATATCTGCCAAACGTTGAGAAGATGGGTGTAAGAACAGCAATACAGATTTTTTCACCACCTGTAACACATGCTCTGAGCTTCTTGAAGGAACAAGCAGGGCACACATGTGATACCAAGTTTGCAAATGTTGCACCTACAATGGAGCTTATGAAGAATGTGTACAGGCGGTTTGTTCTAATGGATGTGAGCAACTGTGAGCAGCATATCCACCAGAATAACCCTGACACCAGGCAGTTTTCATATGCAGAAGATTCCAGACTTCACTGGCTGGAGCTCGTCTTTCTTGAGCACATCAAAATGCTAAAGGAAACTAGTTCACCCGAAAATTTTCTCACCAAGGACACCTATCATGCCTCAGTTTTCACCTCAGTTTCCAACATGCAGTGCATACAGTTTCTGCTGAATGAGTGCGAACTTCATGTTTGTAGTCACAAGGAAATTCTCAAGTGATCAAATAGAATCCCTGTTTCGATTTCTGAGGAGGACTGCCAGTCGCAACGACGTCATGGATATAAGAAGTGCTGTTTGTGGACAAGAGAAAATTTTTAAGATGGGAATAGTCACATCATCCAACAGAAGCAACATCAACAACTCTACTTCCTACTGCTCTTCACAGGCCATTAGTGAAAGTGAAGTGGGGGGGCAGCACAGCAGCTGTCTGTGCAAACACCAAAAGGGCATAGCAAATGCTGCGAGAAGTTTGCTTGTCATCAAAACCTTTTTGCCGACTCCCGATACGGCAGCCATAGCACTAGTTGGGGGTTACATAGCTTGCGTAGTGAGCGAAAAGGTGCATGTGAGAACTGTGTGTCTTTAGTTAGGAAGGCAAAAGGAAATGCTGCTGTGGATGGGTTGATTTCCCACCAAGACAGTGGTGGCATCTACTACCCGACACAAGAACTCATTACAGTTCTTTATGGACTGAATAAATACGTGGAGGTAATGCTGCCAGACAGAAAAGCTCTCCTGAAACCAATGGAGCAGTGTTTGCAGTACAGTGTGAGTGCAATCACAGGCTTGCCTGTGTTGAAATGTAAAAGCTGCAATGATGACCAGAGGGAGGCTTTTCTAAAACCTAATATGCAAAAGATTTATGAAGCCCCTATTTTCAAACCATGCATTACACATAATGACAAAAATGCAGTGGCTAAAATGTATCACAACAAGCCGCAGTCACGCAAGGTACTGAAGCTTTGAAACTGCATATCCTTGGTTCTGGTTTCTTATTTTTTTGCAGTGAAATGATTTCTTTGGACTGCAGACATCAGCTGTGATAGCAGTGTCATGGAATTGGGGAACACTTCTTCCATCCTATTTGCTTTGAATTCTTAGCTTCGGTACGTATGCACGATGATGGCCCTTGTATTTTACCATTGTCTGTGAGAACGAAGTCATGTTCCGCTTTATACTTTCTTTGACTACCAATCTTATGCATTTTTCTTCATGGCTGGGGCTACTGCTAATTTGTATAACTGTGATACTTATTCCAGTGATAAAATATATACATGTTCCCTTCTTTTGTTTAAATTTTCTGGTCATTATTTGTGTGAACCTGATGTTGCTCTTTCTTTGCATCGATGTTATTTCCTTTTTTTATGCTGAAAGCTGTTCGTATTTTTACTGTTCTGTGATATGTGTTATCTCCAGCACACCCCAGCTCTTGGCAGAGAATGCTTAGCTCGCCCTTTTTGCTGCTGTGAATAAACTGTGCTTTTTTTGTTTCACTTTATTTACTTTTCAGTTTTGTTTTTTACTTTATTTTCAGTCTGCTAAACCCTACAAACCTTGAGGTCAAGGTGCAAAAGTTTCACAAAGTTGAGCGCTGCGAAAATCCAGAGAGTCATTGGCGCAGTGACTTTCTGTGGCGGAGCGTAGTGTCAGCAGCTGGCGCCACCTCGTGGGAATCCGGTGAAACAGATGGCCGCGGGCATGGCCTCCGAGATGGCGGGCGCGCGGCGGGTTTCTCTCCGGCCGTCCCAATCGCCGCGCTCCCCAGCAAAAAAACGTACATCGCGTCGCGCGCCCGGCGACCGCGAGATGGCGCATTCACTTGGGATTCCGGCGGCAGCGGAGACCGCGGCAGAAAGCAGAGCGTGCGGGATTACAGCGTGCGCATGTTTTTTTTTCTTTGTGGTGCCGTAATCTTCGTGCAGTATTTACTGCGTAGATTCGTTGTGCTTCGTTCTGTGCATAGTTCCTATTTTTACTTTACATTTTAGTTGTACTTATGGTATTGTATTCATGCAGCACTGAGCTGTCTTATGCGAATAATGCTTTTCTTACGTCTTTGCATTTTTTGTTTTATTTCATTTCCTCGCATGCATTGCAGTGCAATGATCGTTGCGCAGTGTTTACTAGCAGATTTTCGTGCGTGATTTTTTCATGATCTTAGTTTTCGCTTCAGTTTTACGATGTATATTGACTGCATGAAGGCCACAGTCTGCCACTTCACTCTGTGCGGATAATGCTTCCTTTATGCCGATGTCACTTTTTTACTTCTTTACGCTGCTGTGACGGCATTAACCTGTTATACAATGCCTGTAAAGCATTCCGTATAGAAGGAAGTGCCTGCAAGTTGTCACTAAAGGAAATATAAACAAAGTGTTCCTAATGGAAAATTTGAGTGCTGCTGTACGTGTTTTCATTTCGCTATATGTTGTTACAGCGAAATGAAAAAATGCACAATGGAAGCAAGCACCGATACCTGCTTTTTGCGATACTGCTTCCAAATGGACTGCTTCCGTCGCAGGCCTTACATCTAGCTAACAACATTATCAACATATCTATTGTGGGCTCGGGGCCAGTGGTCGGCCGAAGCCCTCAGAGAAGACGTAGGCGACAAGAAAAACGCGTTTAATTTCTGAAGGACCGGCAACGACCGATCGGTCTTTAGCGGCAGGGCGAGCGCGAGCCCCGGGCGTCATCACGCCCAGCCTCATCATCGTTCTTTTTTTTTTTTCTTCTCATTCACTAGCGCCCCCATACTATACATAGTGTTCATGTGACGTCACCGACAGGTTCTCGGCGCTGGGTACCCAGAGATGGCGGCCACCGTGAATAATTATCTCACTAGAGAGCGCCAGTGCAGGGGAAAACACACAGTCGTTCCGTCCCCGCGTTATTTTGTGCTCCCCCGCTTTCTTCTGTTCGCCAGCCGCTCCAAGGGTGAACACAAAGGAACGCGAGGGGCACCGGCACTAATCTGATGTCACAGTTTCTTGCTCCGCGCGTTCGAGTAAGGGTTCAAGCGGCGTCTCAACCAGCTGGTACCCAGAGATGGCGGCCGCGGTGACGTCAATGCACACTATGTATACAGCCATCCAAATTTCGAAGTATAGTAAGTTTCTAGCAAATGCGGATCTCTTGCAGAGGCATCGCTTTTCTAATTGCTCTAATAAAGGCGGCGCAAATCTACAGCAAAAAAAAAAAAAAATCCCATTTGAGAATCGATAGGCCCCGGCATTGACTTGGCCTCTCTTGACCAGACATTTCCAAATCAGCGCGAGGTTAATAAAAGCGCAAAACCATTTTTTTTCCTCGCCGCATGCAAGCTGCGCCAACAGCGCGGCAGCTTTTTCTATCCCAAGTAAGTGCGCCGTGGTGCGGAGAAAAGAGCGGGCCACGCCCCCCTCGGGAAATACGCTCTCTCCGTGCGATTGGGACGGCCGGAGAAAAACCCGCCGCGCGCCCGCCATCTCGGAGGCCATGCCGCGGGCAAACAATAGGAGAGCGGCCGACGTGCCAGGCATTTAAAGGGGTGGTGCCACCAAATTTGTGGCTTGCGCGTTCTTCGCTGCAAGCGTTTCTTATAGCTCTAGGAAGCATGATACATGCACCAAGACTCACGTATTCTCGCTAAATAATTTAATATCGCCTTATTTATGCGGACAACTTTCGGTTTCGGTTTCTGGGCTCCAAGTTGGGCAGTGACGTAGAAGTGTAGTAGGCTTGGTCACGTGACCATACAAGGCTCGCACGAAGACGTGCAGCACTTAGCCAGGAAGCGATCGAAACTCGGCAAGTGATGTAGCAACCGATGCTTTGCCGGTACGTACGTTCTGGAGGTAACGGAGGTCCCGAGGACACTCACGTCACTACAGATATGGCATGACGTCACTACAACTTTCGTTGTCCTTCCCATAGAGCTACGTCAGTTTTGATGCGCTATCGATAGGCATCGATCGGGAGAATGAGCATTTAGGTACACTTTGGAAGTGAATTAAAATATATTCTAAACGTTTGCTGCGTCCGACCCTTCGTGTGGAGTGTCCTTGCATACAGAGGAAACCCACAACAGGCTTGTTAAAGCCTCAAAATTTGATGGCACCACCCCTTTAAAGTATAGGAGGCGTTAGCATGGCACAGTGCCACTTACTTACGTTGACTGACATTGCACCACTTTTTCGGGTTCGACATTCACAGGCAGTCTCTGACAAGCCATTGGAAGCTTGGCTGTTAGCAAAAGATGGTGAAATCTTAAATGCTCACTGCACTTGCAAGGCAGGCCTCGGGGAGGCTTGTTTGAACGTTGCAGCGTTAGTATTTCATGTGCAGATTATGTAACGGCACAGCTCACCATTGTCGCTGAAACGTGACCACAGAAGTCTGGTACGGGCGCACCTTATATTCGCCGCCAGTACGTTCATGCAACTGATTGCCGCACCGGCCAGGCAAGAGCGACCACAAACATGGACGCGCAGCCATTCTGATGCTGGCCCCCGCCCCCGTGCAACCCTCCTACTGCAAGTCTTTTGCAATGTTGTCTGGAGGCAGCATCAAGCCTGTTATCACGTAAATGCAGATACTTCAGATGTGTGAAGAAGTGCGTGACGCACCCATTTATAACCTGAGCTTCCATAGGATGTGTATGCACAACTTCATGTTCCCCAATTAACTGCAAGGATCACTAAACTTCTTCAAGGCGCCCCCTTGTTTCCAGTCACGACCTGTTCATTTCGTTTTAATGCCATATCCTGCAAGACATCAGGAATCCATTTTTAGATGTGAAGAGAATTTTCAGGAACAGTGGCATTCCCATACTTCCAGACTACTTAAAGTACAGAAAATGTTTTGTCGATGTGTTTTGTTTTACTAATATGGTGTTTTCTGACAGGAACCTCCATGACCTGCAAGAAAAACAAGGTGCCTTCAACTAGGTGTGGTGCCTGACAGAGAAGCACCTCTGGCCAAGCAATTCTGAAAGAATGTGTCTTGGCAAAGCGGTTGCCATCTTTTCCACGCAGGTAAATTACGTAATCAAAATTATCCATCCTACGAACAAGTAATGTTCAGTGCAATTTACTTGTACTGAGTGGTGTATTTGTGCCTGTGCAGAAGTGCACCTGAATTGCTCTTGCTGTTGAACTGATGTAGCTCACAGAGCTGATCAGTGCCACTGTGTTACTAAATTGAACTGCAATGTTATATTTCCCTGTCCATACACCATTTTAGGTATCTAACTGTTGCAACATCCTTCACAAACTGCATTGAGCAAAAGTCTGTAACACCATTTCACTGTTCCCCTCTTGGTGGCATCAGTTTTGAGATTTCTCCAAGGAGACCGTCTTGGTGCTCGTGGCTTTGAAGACTGTCTACCAACAGTAGAATTCATGAAAATGGTTTACAAATGGTTCATGTTGCACAACATCCAAAGCACGACAGACGCCACCCAGACAACACTACATCCCAGGGACTTCCCAAAAAAGTCCCAACATCCCACATCCCAGCAGGGTGGTTTTTAAGATGTACCTTCGGGCATGCGCATAGGATTCATTCCTAAAACATCCCTTGTAGGCTCTGATTGGGATTTCAGATCTGCGGTGAAATAAACGTATCGCATTGAAAATTGGCCATCCTTAACTATTGGAAATTGCAATTAGCTCGCCTGCACAATTGTGCATCTATGTGCACATCAAAAACAATATATTCATATTTTTGTGAAATTGTTTTTGTTTTCTATTTTTTCGATGTATCATATATGTGTCGCACTGTTATGAGGACGACGTAATTGCTGAGCGCGGTCAGGCGGCACGCCGTGCCAACGCCTCCTCGGGAGAAAGACCGAAAGACGCCCAAGATGTGCGTTAGCTGAAAACCTCCTGCCACCCTTCTCTTTCCCTCTTTTTGTGAAAGAGAAGACAGCACCACACAAGCGGTAGTGTCGTATTTAAAAAACGTATATGCTTATCATAGACAAACATACGTGCTTACCACCAACATATATTAAATTTAGAAGAATTAATGAGCTGATGTTATTTGAATGTTTTCTTTCTTAGGCTTAATGCGAAACTATTTTTAATTGCGCTTACTGCCAGCCAACTCCTGCGAGCACTGTGCAGCCATTGCCATCGCCATCATCGCACCCGGCGTGCTCGAGCAGTTGGGACTAGTGCTAGTGCCACTAGTGCTTGTAGAGCTTCACTATGCGTACAGGTACAGGTGTTCTCTGTGAAAGCCTCGCTGGCCTCATGTTTTGTACGGGACGTTTCGTTAAATCACAAGCACGCATGCCGTGGTTGCTTTGTTGAAACATCGATCATGCCGATTGCAACATTTATCCACCTCTTCGGTAAGTGCTTTACATGCCTGGATCACTTCAATATGAGCACATTCTTAGCACTTCTCTCTCTCCACCGTGCAGTTCTGGCGAACGCTGGACCCTCGAAGCAAGCATGACACATGGGAGTAAGTTTTATTTGTGATGCAATTTGCTTTAGCTTCCATAGAAACTGTTGAGGTCACAATTTATGTGATGACAGTACGCTAGGTAACTGTTCAATGATTTACTGATATACGGTTGTTGTCAGCCACGTGAGCAGATTGACACCGCATTCGTGGAACGATGGCTGCTCTGCCTCGAACGACTGCATACCGGGGCGTGCACTGTGCCGTGCAGAACGATCTAAACGAGATTCTGTCGGCTGGAGTAACAGATTCACGCTCAACTAATGCCTCCAGTGCTCACTTCGCAATGGATGGCTCAGTAACTCCGACAGCACCATTGTCCGACCCTGTTGCTGTGCCTGGTTGCCGCACACTTTACACGCCTGAATTTCCCGATGCAGATATGAGCACTGACGACGTTCATTCAAGTATTAACAGCCCTCCAAGTGATAGTGGGCCTTGCACTTGCAGTTCTGATGAGGAGCCGAGTTCTCCAGAAGGCAGCAAGTTGACCCAAGGAGAGCAACCGTATGAACTCTCGTTCAAGGAAAAGTTGCAGGTTTGGTGCATAGAAAGAGATGTACCACATGTTATTGTCAAAGATTTATTGCAGGTCTTGCACTTGCACACTTGCTTTTCTAGCTTGCCGAAAACTGCCAGGGCACTTCTGTCAACACCAAGGTCAACAGAGGGTGTTAAACCAATGGGTTTAGGCCAGTACTGTCACGTTGGTTTAAGCGAAGGTCTTCAGAGTGCATTGAAAGATGTTCTGTCCACACCAGACCCAGTCATTCTTCATATCAATGTAGATGGACTTCCTTTGACCAAAAGCACCCGGGACCAGTTATGGCCCATTCTCTGTAGAGCAGCTAATTGTGAAGGTAGTACACCATTTCCAATTGGTATTTATTATGGGCAGTTCAAGGCTTTAGAGCCGAATGTCTTTCTGCAGCAGTTTGTGCTGGACACAAAAGTAGCCCTACATCAAGGTGTTGCTGTTAAAGACAAGGTGATCCGTGCGGAACTTGGTGCAATAATCTATAATGCTCCAGCAAAGGCTTATGTTCTTGGCATTAAGGGCCACAGTGGTTACTTCAGCTGCCCTAAGTGCACAACAGAAGGGGACCATAAGCATGGTCGTATGTGCTTCCCTGAGTTTAATGCTTCATTGCGAACGGATTCAAACTTTCGGAATACAGATCATAAGATCACCACCTTTAACTTCAACTTCAACTTTATTATTTCTTCTAGTACAGACTAGAAATGCCCTCCGGAGTTAAAAGCTGCCGTCAGCAGCTTGACTGGGCCCAGGAGGCGTTGTACATGACAGCGCGAGAACAGTAAACATTTTGGTACAAAACAAATTTGATACTCAGATGCATGATTTACAACAGGATGTTTAACATTCAACGACAGACATTTTTCTGTACAAATAGCGAAGCAATCAAAGACGTTATCTTTTTATATACATCGTTATGCATGAATATACCACGTACATGCTTACATGTTAACGAAATACATCTTCAATTCCTTGAGAGATAATTTAGTAGCGTGAACATGAGTATTTAGAATTTTCGGCAAATTATGTTTGATGGATAGCAACTTATATTCGGTGCGAAAACGCGGTACAAACCAAGGTTCAGGGTTTCTTAGATGCACAGGTATGTCATGGTGTTTTAAGGTCGCTACGGATGTAAGAAAATCTCTATATATATTCTTTCTTTGCAAAATAAAATATCTGTAAAACACACGGTATTCGTAGTACCTGATCCACCCAAATGATTTCGTATTTTTGTGTAGAGGAGAGGAGGCTGATTCCTGACCTGCCCTTTCAGACAGTACGCGATTTGCTCGAGTGGGACGGGCAGCTGGCATCTGACAAGGAGGCAAAGCTTCCAATGGTAACAGAAATACTTGATTTCATTCGCATACAATGTTCAGCAAAAATAAGTTGTATCCAAGCTCTATGTGCAATCATCATCTTGGTGAAAATATGTTGCATGTCATGACGGCATTTCTGTACTGAGCTGTATTTTTGGCTTATCTCATTTACTAGAAACGGCACATGACTATTCAAGGAGGCGACTCTGTGAGACAAAAAACAACTCGCATCTTGAAAAGCCTGATGACATGGGACCTCGCAAAGCAGTTCAGCTGGTATGGTGCGAAGGGGAAAAGAAAGCTCCGTGAGTTGAACATTTGCCAACTGCTCTGCAGCAAGTCTGCATGCCACTTTCATTTCCTGCATTACTTTGGTATGATTTTCTCAACCTCTTAAAATAATTTTTTCATGCACAGCTTGTCTGACCACTACTACAAAGAACCAGGAAGGGGCAACATTGAAAAATGTGGAGAAGCCAGCGATGACGTGGTTCCGCCATGCGGCTGAGAGAGCAGCAGCGGGCCACCGAAGACCCCCTACTAGCAATGATGAAGAAGCTGGCATTTGATGGCGTGTACGAGGCAATAAATCATTTTTGCTGGTCACTTCATCTTCCGTGCATGTTCCTTTGTTTCCGAAGAATGGGCTAAAGTCGTTCTTCGGAAGCCCATGTGAAAAAAAAAGTGGGTTGGTTGGATGAGGAATATGCCTTCCTGGATAGGCATCTGGCTCTCTCAGGTAGGGGTGGTCGAGCGCGATGAAGCAAGTTAACATGTTAGGGGAGCAGATGTCTCACAGTTATGTTCGGGGCAGGCGAACGATGGCTGGTCGGTAGACGGCGCCTGACGAGAAGGGGACAGTATGAAAAGCGGCTGCCGAGACGGGCCATTAAGCCGTTCGCCCCTGCACACGCCTTTGTCGCCGAACCCCGCGACCTTATTGTTCGCTGCACCTTTCGCTGGTGAATCGGCCGTGCGGCGGAAGCGTTCTCACAGAGAGCCAGACTGACAAACAAGTTCTGCGCCGCGGAGCCCTCCCGACAGCATGATGTGGCGGCGTGTCTTCACAGTAATTGTGGACAGGCGGCGGCACCTTGTCTCACACGGGCGACCGGCTGTCTAGAACAGGCTTGTTGGTTCCGCGGCGGTATATTTCAGTTGTACCTTGACGGAATGACTCATTGCTTCCGTAGCTGGTTTCCGGCAAGTTGAGGGCAGCAAAGTGTGAGAACGTGGAGGCGGAGATACGTCTCTGAGAGAAAGAATGTTGTTTGCTTCATTGGTGGAGCATCAGAAGGGGTTGGTCCCACAAGGCGGTCTCAGACGAGACGGAAGAGATTTAAGGGAGAGAAGAGGGGAGGAGAGGAGCTTGGTGCTCGTGGAGATCGGGAAGAGTGGACAGAGGTCGTGCTTGGCGCCGACTCTGATCCAGGGATCGAGAACTGACTGTTGATTATTGCAGTGTGTTAAGGGCTTGGAAGGAATCAAGCCCAGTTGTCATTGCAAGGTCGGTTTAGTGGCCGCCCGGCCTTTGCTTGTAAATAAGTGTTGGCGTGTAAATAAACTGAAGTTTGCCAGGAAGTGAGCAACCTGTCCAGTCCTTCAACGTGTCGCCGTGGTCATCCGAACCATCGGGATCACCTCCACCACCCAATCGTAACTGGCGCAGTCGACAGGATGACGCGGCGGCTTTCTGGAGGACAATGAGACATCCTGCCTTCCTGGTACACGCTCACTCAAAGCAAAAGGCGGTGGGAAAAAAAAAACCGATCAGAAGACATCGGAACAGTGGTGCAAGATATGCAGTTCGAGACACACAAGCTCGGCACGACACCGACTGTGATAATCGGCTGAGCCGGAATCGAGATTGACGGCTTCCTCTCCTCGGACATCGGCCCCTCACCCAGAGCGACTGGCGACTACTGGAGCTACGACGATCGTGAGAGACGGCGCGCGACCGGCTGCCGTCCCACCTAACAAGGCAGAGACTGAACGGTGTGGATACATCCAGGTACCGCGACAAAAGGCTCCCGCAATCAGCTGACTGGAGCTTCTACTCGGAGGCAGTGTGGCGACGCTTCTACGTACAGTGAAGCACAGGTGGGTCCCTGTTCTGTTTTCTCCGGGAGCACCATGGCGACTATGGTGACGAGAAGTCAGAGGGGAGAGGGGACTAGTGAGAACCAGGAGTTAGATCGGGATGAGGCATCGGTGCATACTGATAGCACAAATGTGCGTGCTATAGAAAGCGCCGATCCAGCTGTTCAAGTTCGTGTAAAGGAACTAGAAATAGAGGCTTTAAAGCTCCAAATTGAGCTGCAAAAATTGAAGCTTCAATCTCAGACGAGCGATGAGGTGGGGCGGAGTGACCGGTTTGGTTTGGCGCGGTATGCGGATCAGTTGCGAGCAGTTCTCCCGCCAATGCCGGTTGCTGATGAGCTGGTGCCTGCGTGGTTCCGCGGCGCTGAAAACATGCTTAGAAGCTGTGCCATCCCTGAAGATGTAAAAGGCGCTATCATCGTGCCGTTTTTGAATGAAAAGAGCCGCACATTGGTGGCAAATCGAGCTGAGGACCGAGTACTTTCATACGAGGAGGTCCGCGATCTGATCCTGCATGAACTAAGGCTCACCCCTGAGGAGTACAAGCGCCGCCTCTATACCTGTCGGAAAGGCGATGAGACGTGGGGGGCAGTTCGCAACGAGACTCGAGATTTTGCTTGACTATTATCTCCGCAGTAGAGAAATTACTAGTGTTCAGGGGCTTCGGGCATTGCTTATTTCAGACCGAGTCAAGCAGCTGATGCGCGAAGACATGCGCACATACGTGCTACAGCATGAGACGACAGAGTGGCTGAGACCTCATGACCTTGCGAAGCTGGCGCAGAAATATGACGAGAGCACGAGCAATAGAAAGTCAGGAAAACTAGCTAGTGGTAGTTCGAAGAACGGCGGTGTGTTTAATCGCCACTCGACAGACAGGCTAGCTCAGGGAAACGAGAGAGCGGGCTTTCGATGCTATGCTTGCGGAGAGAGCGGTCACTATCAATGGCAGTGCTCGCAAATGACACATCCGGCAGCGGAAGAGGGACAAGACCGTTCACCACCGGCGAGACTCGTCGCAAGGGCGGCATGTGAACCGGCGGAGGAGAGCTTAATCCCCGAGCACTGTGGTGCTGGGATGTCAAGGGTAACATGGATCGAGTTGATAAGTGCGGGGCGCAAGTTTAACGCGTGCTTAGATTCAGGATCGGACATTACAGTGATCGGGAAAGAGTTAGTGCCGGAAGTTGCGAAACACCAGGGAGTAGGCCAGGTGCGCTTGAGAGGGGCATTTGGGCAGGCTGTCCCAGCTGAGCTGATGTACGTCCCTTTGGCACTGCACATTCCAGGCGGAGGCACAACTCCGCAGCTGATGGAACTGTGCGCGGTTACTGATAAACTCGCGGAAGGAGTAGACGCCCTACTAACGCCGGACACGCTTGAAAAGCTTAAAGAGACGCAAAGCGAATCGCGGAAATTGGCGGTTCGCATAGTGAGAACGGAGCAGAATGCCGCTGAGGAGGTAGATCGTGAAGATGAGATGAGTATTCAGGAGACGCTGGTGCACCGGCCAGATTCAACGGTATCGCTAGCAGTTTCTACGGCAGAAGGACAAGTAACGGCTAATGGGGCGGGTGATGACACGTTCGCAAAAGAGCAGCGAGAGGACAGCTCTCTGCGTTTGCCTTGGCAGCAGGCGCGTGAGGGAACACACGGAATGTTCATAGAGGGGGGGCTTATTGTTCCACCGGGAACTCTTGAACGGGAGGCAGTGTAATCAACTTGTCTTACCTGAAACACGTCGAGAAGAAGTGCTGGTGCTTGCTCATGATGCACCTGTCGGCGGGCATTTTTCGGGAAAGAAAACAAAAGAGCGCATTCGTAGTGCATTCTTTTGGCCGAAAATAGTGTCGGACGTCAAGAAGCATTTTGTCAGTCTTGCCATACCTGCCAGAAATTTGCGAGTAGAAAGGTTGTGACCGATCGCAACCCGCTCACCTACCTGACCCGCTCCATGTCATCTAGTGCTCGCCTGACCCGCTGGGCCTTGGCATTACAGAAGTACGACATCACATTTTCTCACATAAAGGGATCACTTAATAAGTGCGCCGATGCCTTGTCGCGGTTGGACAGCGGTTATCAGTAGAGGAAACCTAGGGTACGGGCAGAAGGTTTTTTTTTCTTTTTGTTCACTAGACTATAAAATGGGCCCGTTGTGAAGTAACAGTAGGTAGTTTTCTTAGATTAGGCAGACAGCAAGGCTTGGTGTCTGAATGTCGACTAATTGCCATTGTGCTCCAAGGAATGTACCGGACAGGGTCCCATCTGCGAGCGACGTTCCGTCCGGCGTGCGGGTGTGTCTGACTGAATGTGTTTCTCTTCCTTTCTTTTTCTTGAGCGTATATGTGTTCCCCTCCTCGTGGTATTATGCGTGACTTCGTGCGTGGGACTGACCACAAACAATTTGGAGGGACACATCTGTGATAGCGCTCTATAGTGATGTTAGGTGAATTCTCTGTAAGATGTTGTTTCGTTGTTGTTGTGTATGATGTTTGGTGACTTGCCTGAAGTGCGATGAACTGTGAAATCCAGACTCGAAACGTCGGCAGTGTGACCCCCCCCCCTCCCCCCCCCCCCCCCATGGAAGTCTTTAAGTTGTATGTACAACAAGCGTACATACAACATTCTTGGGTTGGAAGGAGTTATGTTCGGGGCAGGCGAACGATGGCTGGTCGGTAGACGGCGCCTGACGAGAAGGGGACAGTATGAAAAGCGGCTGCCGAGACGGGCCATTAAGCCGTTCGCCCCTGCACACGCCTTTGTCGCCGAACCCCGCGACCTTATTGTTCGCTGCACCTTTCGCTGGTGAATCGGCCGTGCGGCGGAAGCGTTCTCACAGAGAGCCAGACTGACAAACAAGTTCTGCGCCGCGGCGCCCTCCCGACAGCATGATGTGGCGGCGTGTCTTCACAGTAATTGTGGACAGGCGGCGGCACCTTGTCTCACATGGGCGACCGGCTGTCTAGAACAGGCTTGTTGGTTCCGCGGCGGTATATTTCAGTTGTACCTTGACGGAATGACTCATTGCTTCCGTAGCTGGTTTCCGGCAAGTTGAGGGCAGCAAAGTGTGAGAACGTGGAGGCGGAGATACGTCTCTGAGAGAAAGAATGTTGTTTGCTTCATTGGTGGAGCATCAGAAGGGGTTGGTCCCACAAGGCGGTCTCAGACGAGACGGAAGAGATTTAAGGGAGAGAAGAGGGGAAGAGAGGAGCTTGGTGCTCGTGGAGATCGGAAAGAGTGGACAGAGGTCGTGCTTGGCGCCGACTCTGATCCAGGGATCGAGAACTGACTGTTGATTATTGCAGTGTGTTAAGGGCTTGGAAGGAATCAAGCCCAGTTGTCATTGCAAGGTCGGTTTAGTGGCCGCCCCGGCCTTTGCTTGTAAATAAGTGTTGGCGTGTAAATAAACTGAAGTTTGCCAGGAAGTGAGCAACCTGTCCAGTCCTTCAACATGTCGCCGTGGTCATCCGAACCATCGGGATCACCTCCACCACCCAATCGTAACTCTCACCCTTTCGAAATATCCCTGAAGTAAAAAGTGGCCACATGTCCCAATAACATCCCAAATGCATGCAGTTTTGGTACATCCCAAAAAGGTCTTTTTTTGTGTCACTTGGGATGTTATTCCAACTTGTGTGGGATGTCTTCTGGAAGTCCCAAACTCCCAAAAGGGATGTCATCTGGATGTCCTTTAAGATGCTTTTGCGTTGTCTGGGAGGATGCCATTCCATGGCAAAGACGATAAGCAGTAAGTCTTGAACATTATACCAGCAGTTACTATATAAGGCTGGAATAATAAAATCAATGAAATGCTATTAAAAGCAATTCCCTATGGCTTATTTGTCCTTTTATTAGGTTGGTTTGAGAAGTTACTCTGTTTAAACATAGGATTAATAATTAAACAAGTTGTAAGTGACTACGAAAACCTGTAGTAAAGCCAAGCCCATAATTAGCTTTTCAATAAGTCAGTTTTTCCTTTATTGCATTGCAAACTTTGTATCGTTTTTCAGACTTGTTTGGCTTGAGAAAGAGTGCCTAGGGTACTCTGACTCATGGAAAGAAAGTTCAAGCGACAAATTGGAATTTCTTTGCAATGAAACATATGAAGCGTTGCGAGTGACGACGTCGTCGATGATCCTCTGCACCAGGCGCCTTCTAAGCGCAGGCTTCAAGTTTGTGCTTACGGCAAGATTTTCTAGTGATGATGTTTAATCACTGTTCTCTTCCGTCACGTGACACGAGTAAGCAAATTGCATCGGCGGCGGCGCGCAAAAAGCAGGTGCGACACTCTGAAATTTCTTCAGCGACTCTAACGGGGGTAAAGTCCCTAGAAGTCTAGGGACTTTAAATGGGGGTAAGTTCAGGCGGTCTCTCACGACCTTTTGCTAAGTAGACGAACACGTGACCCCCGAAAGTTGGGGCCACGCGCAGCCGTTGAGAGAGCCGGTATGAGCAGGTCGCCCTTTTTGGAGGAGGTCGTGTCACAAACTGCCTAAAAACGATATCTCACAAAGCACATGCTCCTGATACTCGAAGTCGTGTCCTAAAAAAGCTACCGCATTCGCGATCGCATATTCCGATTTCACTAGGGAAGGCGCGAAATTCTGCAAATGCTTGTTGACGTATTTCTTTACAGAACGTAAACAAAGCGACGCTTTTGATGCACAACAATGGAGCTCTATCTGCTCCCGCGTTGCCCTTGTTTTGTAAAAGCTCACACACGAAGCAGTCGCGCAAGGTGTAAGAAGCAGCGCAAAAAGCAGTTTTCGCTATTTGAAATAGCACAACTGCTGCATCCCACCTGATTCTTCGGGGGGACTGACACCATCACGGAGCAAGGACCAGCACGAAGGACATTCACCTGCCGTGGCCGGCAACACTTCCGTCGAGTCCTGTGACAGCTGACACACGCCTGAGTTTGTTTGTCCAGCATGCGACGAAACACCGAGCGACAAATCGAGGAACCGGAGGCACTCGTACGCAAAAATATGTCCACAACACGTGCGACGCACGCACTACAAACGCACCAAGAAAAAGCGCCATTGCACGGTGATGATGATGATGAGCAGAGAGTATAGAGTTTCCTACAACCGAAGGAGAAAAATGGTCGAAGCAGCACAGTTGGCAGCGGCATGCAGCGGCAAAGCAAGGCACGCCATCTACGACGTCGTTTACGTTACGTAGCGACACATATGTCGTTTATGGAGCGTTCTTCCAGGTCTCCAACGCTGGGAAACACGAAAACAATACAGAACAAAAATCCATATTTAGCGCAAGTTGCCACGGTCGTCTAGACCCGAAGGTTGCGGGATCGAAGGCCGCGGCGGCTGCACTTTCGATGGAGGCGAAAATGCTTGAGATTCGTGTACTTAGATTTAGGTGCATGTTAAAGAACTCCAAGTGGCCGAAATTTCAGGAGCCCTCCACTACGGCGTCCCTCTATCATAACGATATCGTGGTTTTTGGGACAGTGCTGTGACAGTGCTACTGGCCAACTTCGTAGCTGACAAGACAACACCGAGCCCGAGGCCCTAGTGTGCGCGCACGTGTGTGTGTTTAGAGGTGTGTGTGTGTGTGTGGGGGGGGGGGGGGGGGGGGTAGTGCACTCGACGAGCCTGAACCGCTCGTAACCGCGTCCCGGTGGTGGCGTCGTAACGCACCCGTCAGGTGGAGTTATGCACGCGGCTAACGAGGTCGCGACCTAGAATACGCCTCGAAAGTGGCTGGCGTGTAGAGTATTCTGTTCTTTTTGCGCTTTTCGCCAGTTACACGCCACTATTCGCCGGGCGTTATCACATGCTACAATTAAGGTGACTTGTAAATTTCCATTTCTTACGAAAAGTTAAAAATGGAAAAAGAAGTTAAAAAAAAGAATACATGTCCGTTTCTTTCAGAGCATGGAAAAAGAATATTAAAAAAGATATTGGAATATTTTTTTTCTTTTTTTTAATTTTTTTCTTAATTTTCTTTTCTTTTTTTTATTTAAAAAAATTTTTTTTTCATATATAGCTCCGCCGAGCTCCCGCGATGCGAGCGCCCTCACGCACCAGAGCGCGCTCCTCCTCTCCACTCACTATAACACCTGCCGAGGCCACCGCGGACAACGCCAACGCCGGATGCCTGACATAGCCCGACTAAGAAATGCATTCGCATTTAAAACTGGGGATGCGTAAAGCACGCAGCGATGGAGCGGTGTTTCCTACTGGAACATGCCAATCGCTGCTAATGTGCAATGAGAGACAGAAGACTCCGACTGGACACAGAGACTCGCAGTCCGCTTTTAGTTAACGCGCACGCTGCGAATTTTTATTGTTCAACAACGCACAGGAGAAATCTCCCACCGGCACCACCTTGGAGGTCAAGATCCATTGTCATATATACGGGGTGGCCAGTGAACGGTTGTGCAGCGCGAGCAGTCGGTTTTTTCAACCAAGAAACTCGCTAGCAGACGCTGCCTGCGTCGGCGCCCCCCCAGGTTTCTCTCCTGTGCGACGCTGCGATGAGCGCCAGCGTCAACGCCGCCGCCAGTGTAAGCGTTAGCGCCCACTGCTTCGCATCTACACATGGTTCCCTTTAGCGGGAGATGGTGTAATCTTTAAGGCGAAAGCCTTTAATGTCTCATGCTCACGTCCGTCCGGTGTCCGTCCGGTGTCCGTCCGACCTCCGTCCGGCGTCCGTCCATCCGTCTGTCTGTCTGTTCGTCCGTCCGTCCATCCATCCGTCTGTCCGTCCGTCCATCTGAGCTCTGGCACGGAGCCAGGTGGCCGCCGGGATGCGCAGACGGACGCCGGTCGCGTCGGACTCTATAGACCTTATGCAAAATTGCTGCCATCTGTCGGAGGTCTCGCGAAGCTACCGCTTCGGCGCCATGTTGGAGGCTTGCGTCCGAATCGTATTGCTGTCATTGCTACAGCTTCTTGTTTGTATCTGCTTTGCAAGTAGGCAATCGGGGCACAAAAACGTCAGATGAGTGTGTATAATAATATCTGGGGTTTTACGTCCCAAAACCACGATATGATTATGAGAGACGCCGTAGTGGAGGGCTCCGGAAATTTCGACCATCTGGTGTTCTTTAACGTGCACTGACATCGCATAGTACACGGGCCTCTACCATTTCGCCTCCATCGAAATGCGACCGCCGCGGCCGGGATCGAACCCGCGACCTTCGGGTCAGCAGCCGAGCACCGTAGCCACTGTTCCACCGAGGCGGGCACAACAATAGTTTACAGATTACCGTGTGACAAACAATGAAAACAGTTTTGCATTACATCCTATCGTGAAATTACATTACATTACATCCTATCGTGTGTAAGGGCCTGTACACGTTACCGGCATTGCACAAGTTTGTCGTTGAGAATGAAGCCATGCGTTAGGGTATAAGTTTTGTCTGTGTTTTAAGCGTAGTGAATAAAGAGTTCGTGGCTATATGAATATCAAGAGTGTAGTGTAGGATAGCTGGTAGGAGGCTTTACCGCGCTACAAGGCGAGGCACAGCGATGACGGTAAAAAAGTTCTGCGGATCCATTTCAAAGTATATTTCAAAGAGACAGTCTACGTCGGCCTGATGTATTGGGCATTTAATATTAAATAAAACTTTGTCTCTTCTTTATATTTTTGAAACAAAAAATATTTTGCTGCTGTAGTCACCATCGTATATGTTATGTATGTAATTAACGCATGATTAAAATGTAAAAAAATTCCGCCTTCACGCACGTGAAAAGGGAAGATGAAAACTGTTATTCGCTCCAAGAAGTAGGTGCTGATTAGTTGATATTTCATTGAATATCCGTTCGACATTATGCTCATAAATATCACGATATGCCAATAATATTCGCGTTCCCATCGTCGCTTTCGGGGCCTACTGATGCCTTACAATTTCAACCCGTTATAGCAAGACATTTTTGCGTCGCCGACTGAACGCTTGCGAAACTACCTCAGCGCCTAAACAACGGTAGCGCACCCACGGTCTAACGTAACACATCTGCCGGAACAGCCCTTCTTCAGATTTTCATACGATAAGTGCCACACACAAGCATCTGTTAACTTTTTTTAACTCACAGTGGTGGATGCGGGATTTTTCCGAGCGGGGATCAGCTTTTGTGAGAACCTGATATGTGCTCTTCTTGGGGTATAAACGAAAAAAATAAAGCAAGGGGGGTACGGTAAGGCCATCCTGGCCGCCCCTCTGTATTTATTGGCAGTGATAGCACATCAAATGCTTGAAGTATGCGCGGAGTAAGACAATACGCGCGCAAAGCATCTCAACAAGCGCTACCTTGTTAAACTCCCCATTCGAAAACAAACTAAGAACACGCCCCAGCCAATGGCGTGGCCAGGGGTGGCACACCGGACCCGTGCCCCCTCCCGATTTTTTTTTTTCTTTTTGTGCCATGGGATACAAAGCACAAAATGACACTCGACCACACTTACCTGCCCGGTCCCGGGACCCCACGTCGGATCAAATGCCCCCCTCCCCTCCCCCCCCCCCCCCCCCTCGAAACAAATTTCTGGTCCGTTCGCTGAGAATTGATTACGCGCACGAGTAGCTGTCTAATATTAATTCTTATCGCAATGCAATAAACCAAGTAAGGCTGTCTCCAGTAGGGCAGGCACGCCCGCGTAGCTGCGATCGCTGCAGCTTTGAAGCTCGTAAATGAAGCCGGTTTGTCTGTGCCTGGAAGCACGCGCCACGAAAACTGTTTCGTTCCGGCATGACATGAAAGTGTTCTCCGATGAGTACCGAAGCTGTCGCATACCGCATCTACTAATAACGGCGAACGTAAGCACGGCGTCAGTCGTAAGCAGCAGCCGGAGCAACGGAACGATCTGCCGCTCCTCGTCGGCCGCGAAGAAATTTAATAACATGGAGGTTAGTTTCCTGCATGCCTTTTTTCAATATCCCAATTTCCTCAATCTGAGCAACGCGGCACACGAAAATATCTCGGAATAGCCGCTCCTATCAGCCGCCACACGTCGACGCGTACGCTCCGTGTGTGCACATGCAGAGAGCGCCTAGCCTTCAACATGGCGGAAACGCATAAGGCGGCCGCTACATGGCAGCGGATTTTGCATAAGGTCTATAGCGCTCGCGCTTTGCTTGCGTAGCGTCGCTGTGCCCAGAGTTTGCAATCATTCTGACCGACGCCGTCTCAATGGACCCAGGCGTTCACGGAATACACATTCCAATTTACAAAGGGTCCGTCAATTTAAGAGCTGGAATGCAGATGGCGTTTGCACGATGCGCAAAGCGCGAGGAAATACTAACGCATGCGAACGGAGGAAAATGAGTCTCGCGTCTCGCTGCGATTCGCGGTAAAAAATTAAAGAAGAAAACACGCACCCATTCGGTTTGTGTCTTATCCCACTGAGAGTGTAAAAGAAAAAAGACGTGGCATAATCAGTGGAATGGCCACAAGCTTTCGCCGAACACACTTTGGAATGTGCAAAGTGTCCTTCAATTTTTTTTTTTTTTACAGAAGCATTTGGCGATGCTACCTGTTGACGATCCGTATTCGGTAGTTAAGTCGGAGCAAATTGTTGAATTATTTAAAGTCAGGCAGGACCAGAACCTAGCCTTCTTTTCGATAGACGTTAAAGAACCGTTTTACTCTATTCCCCAGACAGAGTTGATGACATGTGTTGCAGACAGTATTGACAGTTTCGGGAGTGTCAAATTCCAGAACGCTTCCGGCTTGTTCTGTGAACAGGTTTTATAGCTCCTTGTTTTTTATGTTAATTCAACCTACGCAACTTGGGATGGCCACATCGTTAAACAAAAAAACAAACAAAAAAAAAAAAACATGCCATATGTATTGGATCCTCCATCGCTCCCTGTTTGAGCGACCTAATTCTGGCTCACCGTAACAAGCTTCTACACAATGATTTGAGTAGTACGGACGTTGTTGGCGTCTTCAGATATGTAGACGATTACCTAATTGTTATGCTCAATGACTTGAACAACTCTGACGCGGGGGGCCACAAAAACACTGACTACTTTTACTGATGTTTTGTCACCTCTCTTACTGACCCATGAAGTCCCGAAAGACAATTTCATAAGATTTTTGGACATAGAACTGTATTGTTGTTCACGAGGTGTTTGTCGAAGGCTGGAGCTATGAGCCCAGAGGTAATAAGCCGGTGTTACCATTTTTATCTTCGCATTCAAAGTTAGTGAAGTCTGCTGTGATCCAGTCCTGTTTCCAAAATGCTCTGTCTAAGTTTTGTGATCATAAAATTGAAGAAAGTTTGTGGGGCCAGGCTAAGCGTCTGTGTGACTCGGGTTACCCTTTGAGACTTGTCGGCGGTCGCGCCGTCGCGGAAAGCCTTAGCAAAAAGTACCGGTCAAGCCCGAATGAGCGTGACAGCGCAACTCGAGGAAAAAAGGTTGCGGTAGTGCCCTACATCCACACCGTATCTCACAATCTGAAAATGATTGCGAGAATGGTCCGGTGTGGAAGTCGTTTTTGCCGCACCCGTTCGACTGCAGGGCCTTTGCAGGCGGGTCAATGCTGAAAAAGGAAAATATCGTCTGTTCGACTAAACATGGTGAGAAATTGGTTGATTGCGTTAAAGACGTAATCTATTCGATCCCGCTGTCGTGCGCACGTGTGTACATTGGCTAGACAGGGCGTTGTGTTATCAAAGGCCACAACGGCCACAACTGGCCGTTGTGTTAATCAAAGGTTGAGGGAGCATAAATACAACGTCACGAAAGTATTCTCGGGGCACCTTGCTATATCCTCTGTCAGAAATGCGGCTGTATTCCAATGTTTGATAAAACGAGTATTTTAAACAGGGTCAAAGATAGATTGACTAGGGAAATCATTGAAGCCTGTGACATAGAAAAAAACGAATGATAAGTGTGTCAGCATGCCATCCTCGTCGCTGTCTGACAAGGAATTGAGTTTTCTAGACCCGTCACCACAGTTTCTTTGCAACAGGTTGCGATTGCGGCAAAAAACATGCGCGTTTGGCTCCTTCTGTATCTTTTTTTGCTTTGTTTTCACCTGCCATCGCATGTATATATATGCGTCGCGTGCACATGAAAATAAACATTTCCAGTTGAAAGTCAGCGCTGTGTGTGTCTGTGCGTGTTTTCTACTTTGTCCGCATTCAGTCGCGCTGTACAAGCCTAGCACGACAGTATGTCCTGTGACAGCGGCCCCTTCTAGTTTTTAGTATGGTTCACCGCTTAACATTTTCTCGTGGCGGCGTAGCTGACTTATGCTTCCCCTTCTCCATGGGATGGCTGTGAAGCTTTTGTTGCAGTCTTCTACTACATGTGCACGCGAGCGTACTTTTTCTACAGGCTTGCATATTTGAAGAGCAAACATAGCCAGAAACTGATTGAATACGGCTACAGACCGCACAACTTATTGACAAGCTGTTGAGATGGAATTGGCGTGGCACTTTCGTGTGTCGACTCTTTGCCAGGTAGAAATAAGCGGCACCTATTTCACGCTGCATGTTGTGGTAATTTATGACTCCTTCCCCCTTCCGTTTTCGCCAACTGCAAGGAGTCCCTCATCACTGCCACCTGTCCACAAGGGGTCCCCGAAACATTGAAGGCTGAGAACCACGGCGCTAAGTGTCATGGAAATAAAAAAGAATAAAAGCTCATGCTCACTTTATTCATGCCTATCGCTTTTTGATTCTCGGCGTACTTCTACAAGGCAATTGGTCGATGGACAAGATTATTGCCACCATGACACTGCTATCTCTACGCACGAAAGAACGAAGCTTCTGTCAGGGCCTCCCGAGTTCGTCTTGCCGGAATTGCAGTTTTCTGGACGAACATCGGCAGGGAGCAGCAAAGCTGAAAATAAAGATTCCGTGGCAAGTCTGCACGCTGACAACGCCCTAAGAACGCTGGAAGCCAATATGGCTTCGGCTTAATGAAGTCCGTCGCTCACCTGTCAACGGCATCTTGTTGGTAGTATTGCATATGCCGCGAGAAAGGTTGTGTACGTCCTGAGCCTAATAGCTTGCCTTATTGGATGTGCTCTGACGTACACATTTTCTGCGAATGAGGCGGCGACTACAAAGCGTCGACTTTCCTCGGCACATCATGTGATGGGAACAGCTGGACATTAGAAATAGTGGGCTTCTGTTCGGGGGCCTGCTGCCTTCCGCATTTATTTTTTTTATTGCTTTAGTCACCTGAAGCCTCAAGGAAGACCACGAGCATTTATATACGAACAACAGCCACACTTATCTCTGAAGTCGCTGCAACAGTTCCACAGACGCTCTTCCAGGTAAGCTTTTCGGTGGGTGACGTTAACTGATGCTGCTTATCTTCTAAAGGTGGAGGCCCATAACATGCAACCTTTATGCGCGAACGCGGTTCTTATACGTGTCTGCATTCAGTCTTTTTGTTACTACTGTAAAACTTTGGCATTATGATTGTAGAAACCGTTTATAATTTAAAAAAAAATTAAGCTAATGATCGTGAACAAAGTGATGCTAAATTCTGAGAAAACTGATGGAGAGAAAACTGAATTTGCTGAAGTATCATAATAACGTATCGCTAAGAGAGCTTGCAAACATATTCGCTCGTAAATAGTGTCATTTTTACGAGCAAAGAATATTCGCTCGTAAATAGTGTCATTTTTGCATATAATTGTGCAATTGCGTAGTGTGTGAAAGTTTTGATAAGTGCACCAGCACATGAACATGGTCTTAAATACGCGGATTCCCAGGCATTGGATTTTGTAGTCAATAACCACATTAAGCAATGAGAATATTCTTGAGATTTAATTTCGGCACACTATTTTTATGTTCCAAACAGAAAAGCAGTAGAGATCGTAGCATTCCGAGGGAACTTTTAAATTTTAATGCGTGAAGTTACAGCGGGAATCCCAGAAGTGTGTTTCGTTGGGCTAGTTGGTTACACATTGTAAAACGTAAAAACAGAGCAAAATAGACGACGTCCTGTATGCTCCTTCGTTCGTCTCGTCTATTTTGCGCTGTTTTTACCTTTTACCATTTATAAAGCGGGAATATATCGAGAGTCCTCTTCAAGACAGCGTGTTAGGTAATATTGCAAAGTCGTATCTGAACTGGCATTGAGATACCTGTGGTTCTTGTGTGATCTCGTCTGCAAAGAAGCAGAAAAAGCCAAAGTTTCTGAGGGAATGCTATTGTTTCGCTAAGAAAGTCATATTGTATTCCTTAATACTGCTATCACTCAGCAACATATAAAGTCATAATGTTTACATTAGGGTTAAACATGTACGGCTGCACCAAATGGGACTAAAATAGTTTTGTCTCTGTTCGATGTGAAAGAACAGCGAAGCCTGTTGCCCGGTGCACGCATTGAAACATTGTAGATGGAACGGATTTTAAAGAAGCACTGGGAAATTCCGCACACGTAAAGAATGTTTGTACCTACCGAAGTGTCCCCGAATTGAGCATTGACTTTCAAGGAAGTTTCAACATTGTGTTCCTGTTTCTCTCTTCTTATTACATATTTTTATTGTATCCCCAGCTTCACTCGAATAAATTGAGTTCTGTCACATTATGCACAGCCACTTTTTGCCATGACCTACTTTCCACTTACAAATGTACAAACCAAACCCCCAAGAAAGTCGACAGAGAAGCAGGTGGCACAGGAGCTGAGTTGATTGAAATGCGTGGGCAAGCTGCTAACGCTGTGCTTTCGGTTGCGACTGGTGGTGTAAACTTCTCAGTAGATTTTCATTTCGTTTCGCTTTACTACGGCGCAGAAGTTCTAATAGAATTGAATGCAGATTTGAGCGAGGGGCTTTGCCTTGCTGAACACATTGTTAAATTTTCTGCTGAATTCATATCACAGACCAAAACTATTTCAGACGTGTGGTTCGTTGGGCTATAGTTCGTCACACATTTGCGAATGGGAAAAAATAGCGAGACAGGAGGTGTAGCATGAGCAAAGGAACACAGGCCGAGTGCCCATCCAGCGCTCGTCCTGCGTGTTCCTTAGTTTGTGCTACCTCTCCTTTCGCGCTGTTTTTCCCCATGTGCAAAAATATTCGTTCCTTTTTATTATTGTGCATGTAAATACATAGCGAGTGTCTGCAACCTGGAAACCCCGATGCTTGCTTTGTGCGTTATTGGACCGACTAGTTACGTGCACTTGAATCGCTTAATGCATGACAACTGCGGTCGAACAGTTGGTTCACATGCAGTTGCCGCCACGACTAACGCCCTCCTGCATCCTGTGAGATAGCTTAGATGCTGTCCCATGAATGGCGCAGAGCGTAAAAGTAGATATGTACTGTCGTGGTAGCGTAAGAGTTCGATTACCGCCTGTAATATGTCAATTTACGCATTCGCCTGTCACTGACGACCTGTCTTCCTTAATGGTTTTAAATGCGAATGCATTTCTTAGTCGGGCTATGTCAGGCGCATCCGGCGTTGTCCGCGGCGGCGTCCGCTCACCGGCAGGTGTTATCTCTCCGCTCTCACTCCCTCTTCCATAGCTACAGCTGCGGGCGCGCGCGCTTATCCTCGCCCCTAGCAACCGGAGCATGTGGTGCGAGAGAGTGTAGGAGACGGTAGGTGCAGTGCTTCGCCGCTCCTTCTCTCGCCGTTCGCTCTCTCTCCTCCCTGCGCCCCACTCTCCCGTCCGCTCGTGCCTCACTCTCGACCGTTCGCTGGCTGGGCGCCTCTCAAAGGCGATGGCAGAAGTCGGTGAAGGCGAAATCTCTCGGCGCAAGAAATGCATTTGCATTTCCTCACGATTCCCTTCGGGGAGGTGGGGGGCATTTTTTTCCCCACTAGTAGTAATGCTATACTACATATTTAAGCCTCCTTGATGCTTATCTTGAGAGTGCGATATATACCACAAGTAGTTTTTCATTTGCTTATATGCTGACTTGCTATAGACAAGCTGCAATGACGACGTATGTTGCTGTAAAGATGTCATGTACACATATGCAACTTTTTTCGCAGATGGGTAAAATGACGCGTGGATTCCTGAGGTGCATTTTACTTTTAACTTTTGCAACGCTGGTACTAGGTAAGTTTATCACGACGTCGTATTCATGCTGGTATTGTTCAGGGGGGACATTTACAGAACTCGCCGGAAACATTTTTTATTGGAATGTGCAGTTTAAGGGCGACATTCGATGCTGAGATTTTTCGTTGAACGCCATATGTTGCTCCTTCAATCAGTATTTCAGCAAGAGTAGAGAACAGAGTACTGTGTAAGATTTGCTACCTGAAAATAACACCAGCAACGGCGATACCTCGATAGCGAAACGGGGATCATAACTTCTTCAAAAATAACATGAGTGACGCTAATTAACATTTATAAAAAAAAAAAAACTCACGGGGTCTCATATACATTCGCTATGACGAATGCACAAGGCGAAAGCGGTCTTCTTTTCCTTTTAGGGACTCTACACGCGCTTTCCGCACAGCCGCACCGCATGTGGCGGGACACCCTACCGCACGCAAGCGGAGGGTGAAAGAGCGTCGCCGATAGGCTCTTTCGCCCTCCGCTTGAGTGCGGCAGGTGTCCCGGCACGTGTGGTGCGGCTGTGCGAAAAGCGCGTGTACAGTTAAGCCAGCGTATTGATCCTCCCCCGCCTCCCTCCAAAAGCTTTCTGCACCTAGCCTGCTTTCGCACTCCCTGCATGATTGGCTCACGTTTGACGAAGCGACGATATCATGCGATGAAGCCATGTTTATGTGATGCCATAATGACGTCGAGATGACGTCACAAACTTTGGAGATCTCTGACGTCAAGGTGGCATCACATGGTGGCATCATCACGTGATGCCGATTTTTTGCATCACTCGTGCCGACGCCGCGGGACGGCTGTGGACGCCGATGGTTAATTTTCGCGTTTGATGAGGCATCTAAGGCTTTAGCCTTAATAATTACTGCGCAGCACGGCACTTAGTATATACTTTTTGGGAGCATTTGAATTAGCAATAATAATAATAAAAATATCTGAGGTTTTGCGTCCCAAAACCACGATATGATTACGAGAGACGCCGTAGTGGAGGGCTGCGGAAATTTCGGCCATCTGGTGTTCTTTAACGTGCGCTGAAGCATTCGTATTAGATCTGATGTAAGTTAAATTACATATCACGCACCCTGAGTTGCTATTGGCAATGGGATATTTAAAATTCACATCTTTAACGCTGACTAATCGAAATATCAGCGCCTCAATTCATACGCACGTGTTTGATGTAACTCAAGTAAGGAAATCGTCTTGCGTCGCCGAAAGTGCTAATCTATAGGGCTGTACTGTTGCCTACAGCGTGCTGTTTATGCGCATTAGCCTCATCCTGTAAAACAATAGTTATGCAAAGCTTACATCTGAAAAGCACATGTTATCATGCCCTGTACTTTTGCCAGGTAATGTAGTGGGCCTCGTCAAGCTCTCGCGTGCACCTACAGTCCGCACCAAAACTTTAGAAATCACGAGACGCAAGAAAAAGCCGAATACTCCCGCTGCTCCGGCAGGGAGCCTTGAATTTATGTTAGCGGCCTGTTCTAAAACGTCCTAACAACATATACTGTGCTGTTCAACCGAATACAGTCAGAAACCACTGGAATATCCGAAGTTTTGTCAAAGCTAGTGGTCTTTTGCAGCCAAATTTTGACGCCTAGTGCACCTCGCAAGCGTAGAAGGAACACTGATATGCAAAAAATATTGCCACTGACATAGAAAGCAAACAAATAAACGTTTATGTTGTTTCCTTTGCTTAGCAAAATATTTACGGCACCCTAAACAGGAACGCTGATGGGCGTGACGCCAGCAGGAGGCGGGGGGGGGGGGGGGTGGAGGTAGGCAACAGGTGGAACTTGCTTGCTTTAATTTTTAGCCGGCCCAGTGCAGTCTCTTCTCCCTTAAGTGTTCATTGCAAAACCATAGTATGTCTTCACTCCCTGTTACGATATCTATTGCATCACCATGAGTTTTGATGCATCATTGGTGGCGATGCATGGTCGCGTAATGACGTGAAGATTCTGCAGCCCCCCCCCCCCCCCCCCCCGGATCGCGGTTATATATTTTCTGCTGCGTTCCTTGTACCCAAGGAGTAGCTTTCTACAGTAACCTTGCAGAATATAACTGCCGTCTTAATTTAGCCTACGTTCTTGTTTTGTTAAATTATGCACTTCTTCCTAAATAAATAATACCTTTGTTCGACGCAGTTATCTCTTTAATTTTTAATTTGGTCATTCATGAATGGTGTAAATAGAGAATCCTTGTGTGAATGTGAGTGTTGTGAAAATAGTGTGCAAACGAAAGACAGCAGAGGTATAACGCTCATATGTACTATGAAAAGGTAAAGTAAATTTATGTTCAATCTAGGAGAGTGGTACAGGATATGCATATCTCATTGTACAGCAGATTACTTCAATTACTTTTCTATGCTAGGGAGTTTCACTTTTTCAAGAATCCGGGAAATTTATGTCGGTGGTTGCGTTAAAGCTGTCGTTTGGAGAGTATATTTGCTACTAAGAATGAAAAAAGAAATTAATCTGTGCTACCCTCTGATTATTTGGCTAGGTGACTACTGTCGTTAACGTCGTGAAAAATGGTTGCAGTAATGTATTAGTGATTAACTGAAACATCAGATTGCTCTAATTGTCGCCATAGCTCGTGCCCAAACTTAAAAAAAAAAACTCGTCTAATAAGCTCGTGAGAGAAACAAGGCGTGTTTCGGTAAATAAATTGTGGCAAGAATTCTGAAGTAAATGGTTCGGGAACACACGTGGCCGCAGGAGCTGTTGATCGAAAAAGCAACGTTGATTCAGGCGACATCACTTAATGGCATACTTTCTGTCATAGCTGTCACTATTTCAATCCCCCGAAGCTTGAAGTCGCAAGCCAGGCGATAAACCAGGCCAACGTACAGCGGGAATGGCATTGCACGTTTCTGTGTATTCATCTATAGTTTCAAACTTTAAAATAAAAATATTTGAGTGTCGTTCACTCGGCTCAAGGTAAATTTTTTCGCAAGAGATGATCTTATGGGCTAGAAATGTGAAAGCACGAGAAGTGGCAGTCCTACTCAGCGCTGAGTTCGCAGTGCTACAAGATTGTATTATTGACCGAGAGAAATATGAAATTTACAAACTAATAAGATTTCAGTAACATAATAGCTCTTTTGACACTACTGAATAAACTCATTATGCACTTCAGCATCCAGCTACGGAGAGGACGATGACGTCACAGATGACACCGGAATGGTAAGTTTACTAAAACAAGGCGCATCACCCAGCGTCTCCGGCCAAACTGTCTTTCTATGGAGTGTGCTCATTATACATGAAGCTACAAAGCTCAGTAAAACTACATATTCAGTTAAAAAAAAACAACAACATAGAAATGTTTTAGCCTTGTGAATAACATGCTTCGCGTAGTGAGAGGTAACGTTTAATTGTAGAACTAAATGTAGAATACACGGGCTGAACTACTCGCTCCTCCCTAACGATAGCTGGAGCTCTTCAAAGAGAAACGATGATTTTGTCACCTTGGCATGCATGTAAACGTCGTATTATTAGCCCCGTTTCAGAGGTTTCATACTTGCGCCAAACTGCACGACCAAGTTCTTCGAATGAGTAGCTTAGCCAAAATTTTTTTTCGGGTAGCAGGTTCCGACCATATACTTCATGTATGTTCTTGCGTGCTTTTTTATGTGTGCGTAAAAAATCGAAAAACTCTGACTTCGCCCGTAGTAGGTTATTCGTGCAAGAGAAGTGTTTACCACAGGCGCGTAAGACAGAAGTGAATGTGCTACAGAAAGAGTTGTTTTTCCAAGCTATTCCGTCCCACACGCATCGCTTAGAATGATCTTCATGACGATGCCGCACCAACTAAGGATGACTTCAGGTTTCGTGAGTGTTTCACTTACGTCTCATAGTCAGGAAATCTTCCATTTTTACCGGTGCTTGTGGGATGCAATAGCTAGTAGGTAGTGACTTCAGCAAAAAACATGAATGGTATGGAAATTGACATCAATTTGCCTGTATTTTATTCGAAAGCCTAACCGATATTGTGTCCACTCGCTTTACAATGAAACTTAGGCTTATAGCCTAAGTCGATGTATATCATGTGTCAAATAACATTCACCAGTGCAATCAACAGAACGCAAGTAATTCGGCGGTGTGAAAGTCAAGATTTCTTCTAAAATATTCGGCGCACCAACCATTGTCATCTGATACGGCGCAAATCGCAACGAAGCGTACGTCCTAATCTGACGAAAAACTTGTAACCCTTCCTTTCTGCAGAACCATGTGGGGCAAGGGTGGAGGATACGCCGACGGGTGTCCCTGAGCATGCAGGTGCGAAAAATTTCCTCCTTGTTTCACAGCTACTGTGGTCCATGCGACTAGGCGGGGCTTCCTTTCTCCTCCCTCACCTCCCCGTTACATGAAATGATTTTGCCGAACACAAAGGCTCTTTCTCGATTACGGTTTACTATAAGCAAGTTCCTTAGCGTAATATGGGGTGTACTATGGCACAACGCCGTCGTTCTTTCGATTTTATGCTGAGGGAAGGCATCGTCGCCGAGAGCTATGTACGAGCAAGTAAACATATATACGAGCAAGTAAACATACGCTGGTCGGTGTGGGTTCGTATTCGATAAAACGGCACAAAAGTACATAAATGTGAATACTAGGAAACATATCAGGTTATAGGGTGCGCGCCTTGCACAACCTTCTTTCATAGTATGGATGCGTTCATGACTCATGTATACGTATGTGCAGTTGGTGTGAAAAGTTTAGAGATCACTAGATCTGAGGAAATTTTGATGTTTCAGCAATTTGAGACTGTATTCTATCGAACTGCGCACTGCATGTTGCTAGCGCGTTTTGGAAGATGCCGGAGATCTAAATTCAAGACTGCCTGCCAAAGCAGCGGATATATTAAGTTTTTTCTTGTACCGATAGGGGTCCCTAAACTTTTACGTAAAAAGCGTATGTACGCATCCTATGAGTCACAGTAATCGTATACCTGTCATAAACAGGAACAGGTTTGAGGCGTTAGCAGTTGATGGCATTCATCAGGCCCACACTTTCTTCAGTATCACGTATCACCGAGATTGGACAAAGATAATCCCTGCCAGAATGTGAACCGCGTGGCACGTAGTCTTTTAAATGCAATACATTCTGGCTACTGCACGCTATATTGAGAGCTGTTCGCAGTCAATTAAACTGTGTCGTTTTAATAGGACTCTCCATACAACGGAACTACTTATTCGTACTGCCAGCGCGAGGAAATCTAAAAGGCGCAACGCTAAAACTGACGTAAACGTTAAATTGTAAAGCGTGAACTCTACGACGTTTCTTTGTCCATAATGTTGCAGAACATGTTACATCCTACAATTAAAGCTTGCTGCATCACCGTACTTTTTCTTAATATTAAAAACATTTCAATCATAAAATAAGAGAAGTAGTTTATAATGAGGGAATAAGTTACTGCTGTTTGGGCAACATCTTCAAGTTGGACATGAGCTCGGCGTAAGTGGCGAAATTTTATTGAAATATAAATGCCTCCATATATGTGATATTCTTCTTCCAGAGGGTGGAAACAAAGAAGGAAGCAGAACCTACGAAAACGAAAATCGTTCTCGATATCCGTCGAGGAGGAAGATTGGGCAGCTTCCAGAAACAGCGGGCACACTCGTTTGACGAATGAAGAGTTCGGGCCGTACCAAGAAATAAAAAGTCCTCGTTGTGAATTCTTCGAACTTGTCTGTGAAGATTTCGCCCAATATCTTTGCGAATTTGTGGCTTTGGATAAAAAAATCATAAAGAGAGCTTTTACTGCCGCTGCAACGATTCCCACCCGACAAAGGGCGTAAAAATTGCCCGAAAGCTAGCTTTGCTGGAGGCACTCAAGTTCTTTACTTGCGTTTCATGACATCTTGCACGCACTTTCTTTTTCTCGCTCTTCGGCTGTGTTTTGTGGCTTTAATGTCGAGGATTCAAGTAAGGAGAAACCTCGTTTGGTACTAAATAAAACAGTCATATTATTTCTTTCTCCAGGGCTTTCATCTCGCTCAGAACAATGCAGGAGGGACATTCGAAATATCTGGAATTGGGCTAGTTCCATTTGTATAAGATATTGAAAAAAACTACATAATATCTTTCATCCATGTATTCGGAAAATGCATGTGTGAAAGTATGACAGAAATACATGATTTTTTAACTGAAGGTCTCAAAAGGATAAAGAAACCAATAAAACAATCACATGCAAAACAAAACTGTCGGCCTGCTCTCACTGTTTTGTCTCGTAACTTTTAGAGTTGTCAGTCGGGTAACATGAACACATGTTGTTGCCGTTCTTATATCACGGACGCCGCATCGTGAACTCAGCCGCGTAGAAGTCACGCGTCGCCCTCCATTTCACGAGCAGGCGCGCACATATGCAGCTGCGCGGCGTTAATCAGATGCTGTTCATTTAACAACGCGAGTCGTGAGCAACAGCCGCAGACTCGGCACGCTGACGATTGGTCAAGTTGGCTCCGCAGGGTCAACGAGAACACGCAAAGCATTTACACGCAGATGAATTCGTCAGTACTCTACGTGTCATGGCACGGGCACGGGTACTTGCATTTTTTTTATATATATTTACCCCAAAATAACTAATGTACGTGTTTGATTCCCGGCCGCGGTGACCGTGCACCTGAGGCGGCGTCTATCGCCGACATTACATGGAAACGGCTCCACTAACGTGAAACCTTCGCACCTCCCTAGGTGGGACACGTCAATAGCAATGGGTCACGTCAACAGGGACACGTCAATAGCAATGGGTCACGTCAATAGGGACACGTCAATAGCAATCGGTCACGTCAACAGGGACACGTCAATAGCAATGGGTCACATCAATAGGGACACGTCAATAGCAATGGGTCACGTCAATAGGGACACGTCAATAGGAATGGGTCACGTCAGTAGGGACACGTCAATAGCAATGGGTCACGTCAATAGGGACACGTTAATAGCATTGAGGACAGGGTCCTCTTATTGCTACAGACAGCGTCGCAGACAGCGTCGCAGACAGTGGCGTCCATCGCAGAAACAAAGCTTTTCCTGAGCCAGCGCCGCCTTTGCCTGAGCGAACGTGCCGTCTTATTTGCCACTTGCTTAACCGTGACGGGCTACGATGACAGGAGACGCCGACCCCGAGCGCATGAGGTGCTTCGCACCTTGGAATGCATAACCAGAGCCAAGACTTCAGACAAGACGACCCATTTTGATGAGCTCTGTCGATAGGGTATAAAACACCCAACCCGCCAATGTGAAGCAAACGTCTAAAGAAAGAAGTCACATCGGTAAGATACGAAACCACATGCCGCAGCACAATTAATAAGGCACAACACGCTTAATGTGGATGTTGCGGAATGTGATGGTCTAGTTTTCAGCTTATCTTGCAAATTTTTCAGTGGCTATATAAGTCGGCTGTCGTTTCCCTCAGGTTGCTTTTTTTTTTTCTGTACGACAAATGGCCTTGTAGGAGAACTTGTGATGCGCAAGAAACAGCTGCAACTGTTCATTATGAAGGCGTACCTACTGAGACGGGATCGGAGTACCCTGCGTATGTTGTTCTACACTGTATTAAAGTATTGAAGAGTGCAAGAAATTCCACAGTGAGACGAAGCAGTGCTGACGAATGTGATTTCTACTGTCGTAATAGCAGTGACAACCGCAGCGCTTTTATGCGAAAAAAAACAATACAAGGCCTCGATCAGTCACTTGAAGTTCTTGTCGAAAACCATTTTCATTATCTTGAGCATGTTGAAACTAGGGCAATTGTCATCCAGCACGCTGACTGCAGCGAGACACAGGGCGTTGTAATTAGTCAACATAAGACGCACCTAAAAAGAAAAGAAAAACGGTGGCATTAAAGGTAGGGCCACATAACGCAGTAAGAGTAAACAGTTCTTGCAGAAGAGTAGTAAGTTCGGCGAGTTGGTAATGATCCATTATGTAACTCCGCAAAAAAACGGGCTGGAACACAAAAACTTACCACTCTGCGCCTGTTTGTGCTTTGCTCTCCTTTTGTGTTCCCGTCCGTTTTTTTTTTGCGCAGTTACATAACAGTTCTTGCAGTCCACCTTTTCTACGGTGCCGCGGCACATGCGCCCTTCCCTTAGCGGGAGAGTCGCAAAACGCCCCCTGGTCTTGGAGGCTTTCGTTCTAGCCAAACCGATACTCTCAGCCCCTGCCAAAACCCTATCAAAACGACAGAGGGCGCAGCACAGGAAAATGAAAAAGGCGGATTTCCGCGATTTTTCACAATTGAATTTCGGGAAAGCTTGTGACTGAATTAGCTGTCCTGGAAGCATGTGAAAAATGCTTGCTCATAACAAACGGTAGAAAGCGGCAGTTCTATGAACACCATGGTTATTGAGGAACGTGTGGCAAAGAGGTCATGCTCTTCCAAATAATCAGCAGCATTTAACTGGTTGGGCAAGAAGCAAGGGTATATTCAATTTTAAAACGGTTTGTATTGTACCACTTGCATTGTTCGTTCGAAATGTCCTCACTGGCACAGCGTAAATAACTTCATAACTTCAGCTAGCGTTCTAGAGATCTCAAGATGAGCAAGCCGAATGCTGTGGAGTTGAGCCCCTGCCATCGTATCATTTAAGCGAGAATAACCGTGGTACCAGCATGGAGGCGATTCCTTAACGTGCGTTTTCATCTCTCCGATTTCTCGTTACAAAATTTCACCACATCGAGTATAGCTGCACACGAAGTAACGCTGCATAAAATATTAGAATCAGAAAAAAGAATGGATTTATTTTCAAATAGAATTGTTGAGGTTAAACCATACACAAAGTACGCCAACAGCTTTTCTAGAAGCAGGAAAATGATAGTGAAAGTAATTATCTCTTTGTTTCGCGATGTAGTATCTAGGACTGTCGCGCGGGTAGTTCTGACGATCGTGGGAAAACCGCCGTACTGATTGCTTTAAAACAAAATATGCGAGGCGCTCCCTTTTTTTGTCGAGTTATTGACTGAGAAATAAAATTCCTTTGTTCTGTGGTGCGATTATTCTTGGTCGACAAAACCAGAGTAAGACAACAAAGTCAACGTTTTGGGAAACGCGCGCATTAGAGTGAAGCTTTGAAGCAGGAGACAGCGGAGCATGCTCAGCTGCTGGAGAGAATGCATCCGTGTCGAAACCCGCCTTTTTTTCATGTTTGGAGTGCGCGTGCACCATATCCTGAGAGAGCACCGGCCGAGGCAGGGCAGGAGTAGAATTATTCTATATGCTACCTTTGGGTATCAGAGTTGCGCCTTTGATAGAACTCGCCGCTCGCGCCCCGCCAAGCGCGCTCACGTGCGCAAAAAGCGCTTTTGAGGGAAAGCCAACTTCCCGGCCGCACGGGTGCTGGCGACCGCCGAGCCACCCCCGCTGCTCTACCGCCGTGCCACCGCTGCCCAAGCAGTTCGGCTAGAGTTACTGTATATGCTACGTTTAGCTTTAGAACTGCTTGGGCAGCGACAGCTGTGGCAGCGGTGGCACGGCGGTTGAGCAGCGGTGGTGGCGTGGCCGTGAAGTTGGCTTTCCCTCAAAAGTATTTTCTTGCCCACGTGAGCGCGCATGGCGAATGGGAACGCGAGCGGCGAGTTCTATAAAAGGCGTAACTCTGCTACCTAGAGGTAACGTATAGAGTAAATCTAGGCAGGAGAGAGAACGCGCTTTCCCCAGACCGGCCGTGGTACGGCGCAAGCACCGTGGGCGCAGGCGGCTCGTGGAATACGCGATGCTTGGTTCGGAATATTCGGGTGGCCTGCAGCAATGTCGGCACCCTATGCTGGCGTACCACCGATGCCTATCGACATGCATAACACCCATAGGTGTGTGCACGGGCGGGGGGGGGGGGGGGCAGGGAGTGGTGGCCACGCCCATAGTCACTGAAGAGGGGCGCAAAGTTTACCCCATACTTCGACTTAACAGGGGGAGAGGGGACGCTCCTATGATGCCACCGATATTATAATGAGCGACTCAAAAGTCGCTGTTAACAATTGCTCTAAGCGAAGGATCTCGCGGGAAGCGCTAAGAATTGTAACTAACTTTCGTGACGAACGGGATATTCATATAATACGGACGCCTGCTCACTCCTCCCTCGTGGGAAACCAAATATCGCATGACCTGGCTCGAGAATCGGTAAGCCTTACAGGCGAAGCCCGCGGACGATGTGAGACTGCATGGTTAGTTGTAGCGAAATCGTCCAACACTACAAGCTGGGAAGGGCCCGCTTTCCCCCCTGCACACACTTCGCTAAGGTAGAAGCAGGCCTCTCACCAACTTATTCCGAATCAGGTCGGGTACCACCCCTACTACACGGAGTTATGCTCGGACAGGTGTGGGTTTTCTGATGAAAGGGTGGACCTCAATCACACAGTACGGGTTCGCCTCAAGATAGAGCAGCGGGAGACTGCTCACACCCAGAAGAGCAGCTACAAGTCCTCCGGCAAGCCGAGGATGCCGCTACGGCACAAGGACTCATAGCTGCCACCTAGAAGGGAAGCCAATCTTTCTATATGTTGCCACATTACAATAAAAGTTGTTTCCTTCTCATTCTTACCTTTTCGAACATAGTATTATTCGTATCGAAACTGTAGAACGCTGAACCGGTGATGTACATTGATATGTCCTTTTTGTCCAGCTGCGCTCCGGCCAGCCTGCATGCCTGTAAAGTTTCTGGAGTGTCAGCCTACTCTCTTCAAAAAGCGTTAACAGCGTGAACCAATTGCATCAGGAAGACAAACAAAAAAAATGCAAGTTGTAAAGTGATGGATTACGTTGCCCATGTCGCTAACGGGACTATATACAATCAGGGCGAAATCGCTTGTCATGCTCTATATTTTCAACCAATTAGCGAGTAAACTTCGACTTATTGGGGGGCGAGGAGTGACGGAGTCACCCCCTAGCGGGTGCGCCTCTCTTCATTGCTAGGAAGGATAACGCCGGTGCCCGCCTTATAGGTTTTGCTATCGGCACTTTAGAAAAACTCGACGCGGAAGCCCTCCTGGACATTTCTGTGATTTCTTTCGAAACGAGGGAATTTTTTCGCAGTCAAAATATCTGTCTTGGACAAAAAGAGGCACAGAACCGTTCATATGTAGAGCGAGCGCACATCGCGCGGTTACCGAGATGGGGTATCCCCGAACAAGCTACTTTCGTGAAAGGCAGCCAATCCCTGAAGGCGAACTATGTGACGTACGCGCGTACGTTGGGTGGTCTATGTAAATAAATGGTGCATAGCAGAATGAGGCCTCAGTTAAACGATCGCGCGGCCGCAGTATGACCCAAGTCACGATTGTTGCGTACGTTGTCAAAGCTTTTGAAACCTAATTTAAAGAAATTTGCGCCAACGGCGACTTGTGAGCGCCGTCAGCAAAAATTTGCTTTTCTTGTAAGTTCTTCGACGTTTCACTATCATAATTACTCAAGTGGCGTCGCACTCAACGTTCATCGGTCCCCTCAACGAGCAATTTTCCGCTGATTTCTTTTTTTTTTATTCTAGTACATTCATTAGATGGTGATAAGACATACATGAGCATATGCCGGGTGGTGTGATCTTTGACATGATTCCTACCGCTCCCTTTTCTTTCCAATGAACTTGCGAGTATCTATAGGATAAAAACGTGCATACACCAAAGCCTATAAGACCGTAGGCTTCGCGACTGCTGTTAGAAGAGAAGCAGTCTACGAGGCGAAACCTGTGACATCGTGCAATGCGAAGGTGCACAAATCTCACATACTAAAGTTCGCTGGACTAGTTCTCCAAACAACGGCGGTACACTAGGAGCCGCACGAGCTAGGAATCGCATTGGAAAAAGGGAGAAGTTATTGTAGCTGCAAGGCGGGGTGCAAACAAGGAGTAGAGACTGCAATGTAAAGTTGTAGTGCGCTACATATTTTGGAAGTTCTCCAGCAACTTTTGTGGCAAAATCGTTTCTATAACGCGAAAGGCCTGGCACCTTTCCGAAAAGAACATATAGGGGGTATGCACTGAGCCTTGATCCGCAAGGTGGCAACACTATCGCCGCGTCATTCTGAAGGTCCGTTTAGTACGTGCCGTCCGTGCTCTCCGTGCGTCGGCGTGCTGGAGGTGTTCCGGAGGTCTGTAGTCATCCAAGTCACCATACGGATCTCGGAGACAGCCCCTGCGGCGAGCTTTTTGCGCGTGCGGCGAGAGCGTGGACCTTCAAAATGGCGACCCCGACGCTAGCGCTCCTCGCGGATGACGTCAAGTGCATACCACGTATACATATGGATCCGTAGAAAACAAACATAAAAGTGGAACGGGCTACCTTGAATTTGGGAGTGAACCTTATTTTGGGGTTGATATGCAGGTGGGCAACATAAGGGCTCGCTTATCGGGAACAATGTCACGTCACTAGTGTTACGTGATGTGACGCCACTTGACTAATGTTACATTAATTTTGTTGGTGGGATCATGGCACGTGACTAGTGTTTTGTGACTATGGCAGAAACATATGACACAACTAGTGTTACGTGATTTCGAAGGGAACATGTCACGCGACTAGCATTACGAGATTTTACGTCGCGTTCTTATCTCCTTCCTTTTCGTCTTCCTCTCCCTCTCTCTATTTCTCTCACTTTTTTTTCTTGTTTCTCTCTCTTTCTCTTTCTATCTTGGATCACTGTTTTTATATATCTCTTTATTGTGTCGGTTGCTTTCCACCTCTTTCGCTATCTATTTCTTCCTGTGTCTTTCTGTATTTTTTTTCTTCCCTTCCTTTCTCTCTGTATTCGTTCTCTCGCCCATTCCAGTTATTGAATCTCACTCCGTACAAATTGGCGCGGCGGGAGAGCGCGCGCCGGTCACACGTGTTCGGGGATCGAAGCAGGAGATGAAGAAGACGAAGGGAGCGCGCACCGGCACGATGGTGAGGTCATCCTCACCATCGAGAGCTCCGCTGTTGAAGAGCTCCGCTGTTGAAAAACGACGGCGTTCTTACGCAAGGGTGCCTACTGAATCTCATTCACGATAGCCCTTGTGTAACCATCAGCACGCTCGATGGGACGAAAGATGGGATAAAACGCTTAAAGAATGCGACAGATCCATATAACTCCGCTCGTACTTGAACGATTCTAAAACCTTTTTTTTTTGTTCGCGGAAGCCGATTAGTGAGGCAGTAGACTCCGATAGTGAGGTCATCCGATGATTACTTCGAAAAATTCGGCATATTTTAGTCATTCTGGGAGTCGATGTCATGCAAAGCACTGGGCGACTACTGGCCTCTGCCGCATTTTTATTGATCGATTTTTATAGGTCGACCGACTTCTTTGTGCATTTTGAGTAATTACGAGCATAAAGTAGGCTGGCCCGTAGCGAGGTATCTTATCCGACGAGGAGGGAGGTGGGCACTTGCTGAGGGCCTTGAGGGTTCCTGGGACCTCCCCACCCCCTGGCTGTGGGATCTATCGTGGGCTTACTAGGCACGTCGACTTCACCGACACCCAAAGGGTATCCCATGCTACGACGTAACCTCGGTACTCGCATTAGAGTGCAGTTGCGAGTTCTAGCGAAATGAACTGCATGCAACGGTGCGATAATGTGCATATCATACGAAGCGGTTTTCACCGTATTCCTCGGGTATGTGCCATGACTGACCATACATAGCTTCGCGAGGCATAGGAGTTAATATGAGATGCTTATTACGTTGTTACGAAAGCCGATAGCGAACACTCCCACCACAGTTGAAGTTGCTGCGATATGACGCCATCATAGGCTCGTTCTCGTAAGCTGTTTCACGCACTGGCGTAGCTGTACAATGCATGACTGCCTCGCAGAATGCCTGGGTTCGATTCCGTCTCTAACCGCGATTTTCGATCTTTCGGTTCGTCTGATGTTTCCCTCACCTACAACGCTGCCGATGACTGCCCCGCATTTTCTACTATACAAGCTCTATAATGCTATCGCATGAATATTTTAGAAAATCTCTCAGTGCCGTTCCTGGTTCGATACAAAGTGTCAATCACCTGTGGCTCATACCCGCACTTCACGGGCCGTGGTATGCAGGTATGTGCCACACGTGATTGGAGGAAAGGGTTTCATGATGGACACGACAGTTATCTCACGCTATTCACGTAATGACCTGTTGATCGTGTTCGTTATACACTAACACCCTGGCATGCAAATTTAGGTATGTGTCAAGTTAAGGAGACGACCACGAGAGCGCCCAGATATAGGTGGCTAGATAGGTAGGTAGGTAGGTAGGTAGGTAGGTAGGTAGGTAGGTAGGTAGGTAGGTAGGTAGGTAGGTAGGTAGGTAGGTAGGTAGGTAGATAGATAGATAGATAGATAGATAGATAGATAGATAGATAGATAGATAGATAGATAGATAGATAGATAGATAGATAGATAGATAGATAGATAGGAACGGTAAAAGTGTCTTAGGTTCACTAAGAACTTCCTGGCATTTTAAATGTTGCAGGGCCCCTTAACAACAGACTTAAAAGGTCGTTCTCGTTCACTGGCTCAAAAACAGCACGAAGCACGTATTTTTGTCGTATTCCTTCGATAATGTTTTCCACAAGCCATTGAAATAGCCGCGAAGTGTTTCAAGAGTTACCGAAAAGTTAAGGCTATCATTCTCAGCACTGCTTGACAGATGCAACGAGATCTGCAGGATCTCCGGGTTGTCGATTTTTCTTTTTTTTTTGCGATAGCCATTATATGGGCACTCTCGGCGGATTTTCGCCATCGCCGGCATGTCCCAGATATGTATATGTATATATAAATAAAAGCCACATGGAAAAATACATCGGAAGAAAAAATTTCGAAGTGCGCCACCGGGATTCGAATCTGTGACCCCTCGATCCGCAGACTGCCGTGTTAGATCACTCTTCCACGTGTCAGTCGTTCTTTGGAATGCTAACGGCGAGCATTTACCGCTGGCGGTACGAAGATGTCGGAGGGGCTAACTTTACGAGAAGCTTCGGCGCGTTCAGTACCACCCGCGAGACCGTGCTTTAAGCAACGCTCCTAGATGTTGTTTCAACTACTCTTGAGACACGCACTAAAAATTGGCTGTGGCTTAACTCAGTTATGACTGGGTGGGCGTAGCGAGATGGATGGATGGATACAACTTTACTTGAAATAATGAAAGTGAGTATGGTTCGGCCCCTAGACGTCCGGGAGCCCCCCTGGCCGATATCTCTAGGCAGGCCCGGTCCACCAGCCTCAGCGGGTCGTCCGAGCAAGAGGTACAGTTAATCTTATTGGACAGATTTACTTCAGCGTACGCAACAGCTTTGCAGACGCAGCCTGCCATAGGAAACGGCTAGCAGGCTGCGTCCGCAGAGCTGCCGCGGACGGCCAACTAAATTTGTCTACATATTAGCTTGGTTCTCTGTGCGGTTGCGCAATTCTTGAGGTGTGCGGCTCGTTCTTCCTCCGTCTCCTCGGCTCGCTGCCTCCTCTTGGTTTCGTTCCGACGACGAAGCATAGCTTTGTTCAGTCTCTCCGACTCACTTTCCATATCTGCCGACGGATCCCACTGAACCTCCCCTTCTATGTAAACGATGCTACGCCGGCTCCTACTCTGTTAAGTTTGAACAGCGCGACTGAACGCGGACAGAGTAGAACACGCACACACACACAGCGCTGACTTTCAACTGGAAACGCGGTTGCGACGCGGTTTCACTCGCTCCTCTTCTGACATCATGCCAGATGACGCGGCGAGCGGTGCGGCCACCGGCCACAGCGAAACGGTGAGAATATGGCCAATGCAGCTCTCGCTACAAAGAAGTGTCCCATTTCTGTACCCATTCGCGATGTGGAACGCCGTGCAATCAATGTTTCCAACGTCTTACGGAGGCGCAGAGGGGTCACTGCATGCGCCGAAGTGTTCAACAAGGAGGCGCTGGCATAGTCGACACTTGCGGCGCTCTGATCAAACGCGATGAAGTAACAACTGTGACTGTTGTTAGTTCGCCTTCGTCCTGTGTATACCTGTGCGTTTTTTCTAGCGTCCTTCTTTGCGTTTGAGCAACATGGCGCGAGTGTGGAGCTGTGAAAGTTGATAGTTGGCGCTCGTCCTGTGTGCGTTCTTTTCGTGCGCCCTTTGCGCTTGAGCGACGCTCTGCAAGTATCGAGTTGCTTCCGGTTCGTCACGTGACAGTCAAATTTCGTTGTTATCGCATTAATTGCTTCAGCCTTACGACGAAACTGTGGCTGCTATCGTTCTCAGAACTCACCTCCGTCTGCTGGACAGATGCAACGACATCTGCAGGATCTCCGGGGTTGTCGATATTTCCTTTAGATGACAGGGACTTTAATGCAGACATTGTGAACGCCGCACAAATCTTAGAGGTTCCTAGATCTTTTACAGCTTCTTTTATTGTATCGTTCTGAAAAAAAAAAAGAACGGCAGACTGAGAAGACCTGCGCATTAACGTAGTGCGATGCTTAAGGCCGATTCGCCATGGTATTCTATAGTGGTTACGGTGCTCGACAGCTGACCCGAAGGTCGCGGGATCGAATCCCGGCCGTGGCGGCTGCATTCCGATGAAGGTGAAATGCTAGAAACCCGTGTTCTTAAATTTGGGGCCAACTTAAAGTACACCAGATAGTCAAAATTTTCGGAGCCCTCCGTTACGGCGTCCCTCACAGTCATATCGTGGTTTCCCAAACAAAGGTTATTATGCTTTTAGGACGGATTAATGCAACTGAAGGCTCGTAAGGTAGCGCTCACTCGGAAGGTGGCGCTTAAGCCATTTGTTTGTGGAGAACAAACAAGCTGAAGAAATGAATTGCAAAGCAATGATAGCTGATAAATTCGTTACATTCGAATGAACTAGTAGCAGACGGAGAGCAATACGCGTTATTTGTACAAACTGCCATGCGCCAGACAGCGAGAATCTGGAGCATCCGATATGAGCCCACCCAGCGGCACCCAGCCTCCTCGAGAAGCCGGCTATATTTCTCAAGCTGACGTCTTTGAACAAATATGTCGCACTATAAGGAGACTATGGCAGAAAAATTATCGCTTTTATTGCGATAGCAGTTATATGGACACTCTCGGCTGATTTTTGCCGTCGCCGTCATGCTCCGGATATGTATATATATGTATATATATAAAAAAGGCACACAGAAAAAAAAATTCCAAGGCAACGTGGAACGGGGATTCCAAACCAGCGACCCCTCGCTCCGCAGCACGCTGCATTAGACCACTCAGCCACACGCCATTCATGTGCCGGCGCAGTAACGGCAAACTAGTTATACACACCATTTACCGCTGGCAGTATGCAGATCTCGCAAGAGCTTGAGCGTGCTTTGCAATCACGCACCACTCCTACATTTTCTTAAATTTGAAAACTGCCCTTGAGACGCGAACGAAAAAGGGGCCCCTTTCTGTACCCACTCGTGATGTGGAACGAAAAAAAGAAAAGAACACCGCCCACGCCTTGCGTCAGACGCCACCACATGGCAGGAGACGCGGAGGGGTCATTCCGCGCACCACACTTTAAAAGAAGAAGAAACATCTAAGAGCGTCGGGTTCTGCGTTATCGACACTTGGAGCGCGTCGCTCAAACACAAAGGCGTAACAACTGTGATAGTTGTTAGTTCACCCATCCTTGTGCATACCTGCGCGTCTTTTTCGAGCGTCCTTCTTTGTGCTTCAGCGGGAAGCTGCAAGTATTGAGCAGCTCGTCGATCTTCCTGTGACATTCCAATTTCTTGCTAGCGCATTCATTGTTTCGCCCTTGCGGCTAAACTGTGACATTTTTTTCGTCTCCGTACTTTTTTACTTAGCATTGTAGATTCGTACATCGCGCACATATAAACCCGCGGAGGCACAAACTTGGGGGGGTGTAGACCTTTTCGCGGCTCCTCCGCTTCCATTTTGCCGCAGAAGTATCCTGATACACCTCTCCAGTTAGAGTTACTTGTTTGTTTTTATACCTGACGGGTGACGCGGGTCGTTTTTACGTTTCGCCATCATCAGCATGCCTTCACCTGAACCCCGCCCATCAACCACTAATGCAGCCGGGGCTTTTTCGCCCGTTCTGGCGCGTCTAAAGCAGATTTCCATCACATTCTATATTTATGCGCCCAGATCCAAGCGCACGCCAAGTGGGAACTCACCAACCTTGAGCAATGGGAGGCTGCAAGCTCTGGATCGGCTGTACTACAGCAGTTAACGAACTAGGCCTTAGCAGTCGCTTTGAAGCAGCAGCTGCCAGCCACTGTACGCAGCCAAGAGCCAATCCACTACGATAATGTAACCACATAAGGCTCAAACGACTCAATTAAGTTTTCAACGCCGACGCGGCCGGAAGTCAATGCTGTGATTTCGTGATTAGCAACATAACATAATAAATTGCTAAGCCAATCTTTACGCTGGATCATTATGAACCACAACGGGTCCCAAATGATCGAGCGTAAATATTTGACATCAGACAGGTGCAAGTTTACGAGTGCCGTGCGCAGTCTTCCAATTGCGATAGCGTTTATGTTTCCAAACGAGTGTGTCCGTCTGGTGAAAGACATGCCAAATAGTTTTAACTCTCTTTGGCAACCCCAAAAAAAGTAATCTCAAAATTTAGCCTGAACTTCAAAACCATCTGTGAAGCTGCGTTTCTAATAACCTTCCTACTGCAAGGCTGTTTGGCCGGCGAAGATATGATTGAGCCCAACGCGGCAATGTAGTGGGAAAGTAAATCCCTGAAGGAAGGTACACTTGTGATCACGCAGATCACAAGCTTAAGGAACGACTTGTCGAACCCGAATGATTTCGGGAACATCGGCTGTCATAGTTTTCTATTTGTGTTCCTGCTCTTCCAGTGACCCCCTACCAAGGTGCTCAGTCGCTACTGCTGATCGAGGGACAATGCAGGTCCTGTTTCAAACACGGGCCACTGCCACGCACATGTCTTAACGGGGTAGGAAAAAGCAAATTGCTAGGCGTATATTTTAATTGTTCTGGGATTGTGTTACTTTCTTCAGGAACATTCAAATTGTCCTGACGCGGTGGAGAAGAGGTTACGGTGCTCGGCTGCTGACTCTAAGGTCGCGGGTTCGGTCCCGACCATGGCGGTCGCATTTCGGAGGAGGCGAAATGGTACAGGCCCGTGTACTGTGCGATGTGAGTGCACATTGAAGAACACCAGATGGTCGAAATTTCCGGAGCCCTCCACTACGGCGTCCCTCATAATCATATCCTGGTTTTGGTACGTAAAAATTCGAGATAATATTAGGAACATTAAAATTAACATAAGTTATGTAAATTTACTCGAATTTTTCTTATGTCGTATGCCATCCTTGGGGCGAACATGCGAATACGTGCCGCGGAACTTATCACTGCCATGTGGTTTCTGGCTTGAGCGAGTTGGTATTGATTGAGCGAGATGGTAAAATTGAGCGAGTTGGTATTGATTCATTGTTAGGACTGTGCAGCGCTCACAAAAGGGACAAGGGACAGAAGAAGTGCACGAGACATGCGCTGACTCTCAACTAAAATTTTTATTCCGAAAAACATGAAAGGTAAATAAGATATCATCGAGTCACATACTTTATAGAGGTTTTCCACATTAGAAGAAGCTATGAAAGATGCGTTAGCCAGCCATCGATAAAGCTTTTGGGATAGGGAACACGAGTTTTTGGTCAGCACGTGCGGCAACGCGACTTAAAACTCGTAGTGCGCATGCTATGTTACGGGGTGGCAGCCAGGGATGTTTTTTTCGTTTTTCGTTAGGAGCACAAATCATGTGACTCGATGATATCTCCTTGTTTACCTTTTTCGTGTTTTTCGGAATAAAAATTTAGTTGAGAGTCAGCGCATGTCTCGTGCACTTCTTCTGTCCCTTGTTCCTTTTGCGAGCGCTGCACAGTCCTAACTATGGATTTCTGGCTTCACAGTGGCAGCACACAGACGTATCGAAGGCCTCGTGTTATTGGAGGGCACCATAGCCTGATGGCGATTCGTACCATATCCTGTCGCAAAATATAATATCCGGGCAACGAAGAGCTCATTTGCTCGACGTGCGTGATTGATATACTGTGGAACATTTTCTTAAAATCACGTATCTGGCTGCACTAGGAACGTTATACACACAATGTGCGAGCGTGCGGTTTCATGTGCCGGTATCTCACGCAATGAACAGTCGTATTGTTGGCTTGGTCTTGTTAATATATATTGGTCGATTGGATTCAAAAGGGGGAGGAGATATAAGGCGACAGACAAGTGCTGTGCGTCGCACCCACTGTCAACTGCTGAGGTTCGGTCGCCGTCATTTATAGATGGATAAACAACTGTTGAACATGGTGTTAGAATGTTCGATAAACATTACCAATTAGCCCAGTTGTCGATTCTTCTACAAAGATATATGAGCTTGCATGTGCAGGTCGCGAAGTAATATAGCTTACACAATTAACTGACCGACACCCCCCTCCCCCCCGCCCCCTCACTAACGACCTATACGTCCCTTAACCATGGTCGTGCTATGGCGTATGCAGATGTTTGCGTCGTGTAAATATCTTCACATAAGTCATTCAGGGGTCGATTCAGTGTGAGAATCGGCTGGAGTCTTGTGAACAATGCTAGTGTAAAAGGTTTTTGTGAATTCTGGCCCTGGTTAATGTGACAAACTCGTACTCACCATAATGCGAAGTGGATTCGCCAAGGTGGCCACTTTCAGCTTGGCAAGGCTGCCCTCCGTCACGCCTGGTGGCACTACAACCATGAACTTGACATATCCCAGGCTGCATCAAAAACAAAGGAAGAGCGTTGATGTGGCCCCTAATTCAGACGACTCGCTTATTCCCGCAGCGAGTAGTGGATACACATGTTAATCGCTCTTTGATGGCGAAGTTTTCCGGACATGAAACATGAAATTAGAGGCACTGGTGAGCTCTAAATACTACCGAGTGTGCATACCGTGGATCAGATTGAATGGATGCACAGCGCTGTGTCGTGTCTACTTCTCGTCTTTGTCTGTGTTTATCGCGCTGTTAGCCACGATGGATGCACATACTTCGGAAGGGAGGCTGTAAAGTACTACTAACAACCACTGGCTTCCACCAGAAGCGTAATTACGTCCGTGAAGCAGGTCGTTGCGAATGACCAAATGGTGAGCTTGACGGCGCAACATGGCGAGTGGTTGCTTGTATTGTTAGCCATGGAGGAGCCGAACTCCTTCTTGGGCAATGGGTGAAATTTAGAAAATCTTACCCATTGCGCAAGAATGTGTTCCTGGGCTATGTCCCCGCTGCAGTAAGCGAACGATGACACGTACTGAGGCTGGCGCAATACGCATCATCGGGCACGTCGATGACTCGGAAGTCGTCGATGGCTTTAATAACGCCTTGGAGCGGCATCATTGGGTAATGGAACGGCTTTCAAACGAAAATGATGCTGGAACCCTGAGGAATGTAAACGGTCGCAAAGGGCATCAGCAGACCTTTCCAAATGAGAAGGCGACCAGATGGAAAGAGCCGTGCAACATCACCCTGGAGGCCGCTGCAGTACACGGGCACTAACATCGACGCTTTGGAAGGGACGTGTCTTTCTGCTCTGAGGTTTAGTTTCCTTGAAAGTGAATGAGCGTCACACTTGACAGCAGTGACAGTTGCATTTCAGCCTCGCTTGTATAATTTGGTTTGGGAACACACGTGAGTATTGCGAGGAACGTGTGATTGAGAGCGTGACACTAAGCGATAACCTGCACGGACAGCAAAACCGCTCGCCCAACGCTAGTGGGACGTTATCCTGGTGCGCATTCATGAATGATAACGCAATAGTTGCATTAGGCAACAGAGGTAATATGAGAAAGACAATCTACAATGTTACGCTACTTGGTCAAGATTAATTCGGATTTACATCTTGATAATGGATTCTTCTTCCATATCGTCTTTCGGAAAGAAGTCGAAGATGTACTTCGTTGATCACATTTAGTTATTTCATTTACTGAATAGCTTGAAGCCTTGAATGTACTTAGTTATTTCTCATATATGTATGCATAAAGTGTTATATATGTATCCATTCATATGGCTATTCATGTATGAAAGTATATTTATTCTCCCATATGCAACACCAGTGTCTACCCTACTATTGATCACTTTTTGTGCTTGCAATGATACGTAAGATATGCAACACATTTTCGAAGCCTTGTTGTATTCTTTATTTTGTATTTCTCCTAGTTCTCCGTAATGCCATTGTGCTATTGTATTTTTTTTTCAATGCAGTTGCGTTGTGTGACGAATGTAGAGTGTGGTGCTAGAGGCCTAGTCAGGTGACTCGTAACGTCGCCTTTGGTCTCCTGCACCACTACAATCATGTATTGTCAAACAAATAAATGAAATAAAAAAAATAATAAATTGCAGTTGTGGGACTGATGCTTGCCGTCGCCATTGCGCGGGTTTTCCCCTAGTTCTGCCGTCCACATGTCTGGTCATGACAATCCTCTCTACCGCGGTCCTACGGTGCTGGGCGAGCGGGCTTACGTCCCCCCCCCCCCCCCTCCCCCCCCACTCCTACCCTTCGCTCAGTGCTTGATCTCAACGGTGGCGCTACGCGAAGTCCTGCGAGACGTTTCGCGCGCGACGGGGAGAGACACTCCATCTATGGACAGCGTATGGTAAGTACGTGTTCTCTTTTCCGTCCGTCGGCTTCTTTATTTTGGAATTCACTCGGAAGGAGTACGTCAACGGTGCCTGGCGCCAACGCCGTGCGCTTGTCTTTTACTTCGTCCTTTCCGAACACTTGACCGAAGAGCGGTGTAGTGTATTCGCGCGTAGTCATACTACGCCGAGCTGCACTTATCGAAGGCCAACGCGAACGGAATTTGCCCTCCCTCAAATGATCGGGCCCATTGGACAGTGATCCTGACAGTACGCAGCATGGTCACGAGGAACCTTTAGCCCTTAGCGGCGTGTCGCCGTGAGCCATTGCCCACGGAGATCTGCTAGCGGCGCCCTTTGTCGCGTATTTCCGCCAGTGGCGTGGTTATGGCAATAGAGTTTCCCAATATTAACTAGAGGGAACTCTGGCGCTACGATCGTTCAGCCACCATAGGAATGATGGCGTGATGGGCGCACATCTTTCATCACAGATGGGCAGTACATGGATTTGCCTAATCTTCGTGCTTGCGGCTTCGAACTCACTTGTGGCTTTATTTAGTGTTGGATTTTCGTGTTCGTTTCGGATGAAAGAATTGATCGTTGTCAAATTTGTGACCAGATTTGAATTAGTGAGGCTAAAAGGTTAGGGTGGTGAAATGGAACTGCTGAACGTTTGCTGAACATCGTCTTGCGACAAAGCGGATGAAGGCCACACGGAGCCAAACGGAGACATAAGAACGAAGTTCAGACAAATCCGTGTACTACCCATTATTCCCATGCTTGCTGAAGCGCCATGCGTTGCTGCTCCCATAGGCACTAGCGCCAAAGTTTTCTCTAGTGTGTTTATAGGAAACTCTATGGTTAAGGCCTTTGTTTCTGCAGCCGCCTCTGGGAGCAGATGTGATACTACGTGTTGTGCTGTTGCCGTAGGCAACAAAGTGTTACGAATTTTTTGAGAGCAGTACTGTGTACTTGCCATGCTGTGTTCACTGCTCAGCGCCTTCGTTGCCCGAACGCACGCGTGCAGCAGTGCGCTACTTCACGCGAGGCGACGGCAAACGCGGCCCTGTGGCTTGCAAAGTCCGAACCCACGCTAGTGGCCGTAGTCTGGTGAGATTCATGCACACTACACAGTTTAGTTTGCATTATATCATGGTAATTATTTTTCAGCGCTTCATAATTTTGAAGACTGAATAAAAAATAGTAGATAAGGCCACATGTCGCATACTTTAGGCTGGTGCGGCTGCTGTATGCCATCAAGTGTACTGCAAAGACAATGTGCATAAAGAGCTTTGGTCTTGCTTCTGTATCATGTATTTAAGGGCAGGTAGGATGCGGTCGCACGTCGTATAGTGGAAAATGCGTGTGTAGACGTTGAATACATTGACGATGGGTCTGCCACAACAAGAGCTTGACACTCTATCCAACGTGTAAAAACGTTGTTATACGAAGCACCGATTACATCTAACAAAGCCTGCCATATCTGATGCTATCTTGTCTGTACTCGTAGAAAAAAAAGGCTAACGTCAGCACGAGAAGCATTCCTTACACGTCTGATTTGATCTTAGGGATGTCAGCCGCATGAAGCTCCAAGACAAGGCCACCGATCAAGCTTAGAGCTACTTCCTGCAACAAGGAAATAGATAGGTATTAAGCTACAGAAACAGCAACGCGCCCCTGCGCATTCGCTGCGCAGTTATCGGTAACGGTGCAAGAATAGACAAGCAGTTGCTAATGGGTTATTACCATCTTAATTGTCCCAAGATGACGTTGCCTCACAACATTGTCGCTAAGTTATCATGCTGCATCATGACAGAGGCATAAGGCCACTTGCCTTCGAGTCAACATAGTGATAGAATACCTTACGTTTTAAGTTACCTAGAAACGGTTACGAAACAAACATTGTAGAACTGTATTGCTTGCGTTGTTACTGTAAAACAAAAACATATGCCTGTACGATGAGACTTTTTATACGTGAGGTGCCTTCTAGATAAACAAAAGGAGTCTCTTCTTAGCACAGTTTATAACGAAAATGCTTGCTATGGTCACATATATTTGCGACCATGCTGCCCACGCGCACGCATCGTTGTGTACAGAAAGGAATCCATTCATCCCTAAGTTTTTGCATGGGCCATGCTTCCAGATGGCACCATTGCCACTCCGTGCACTGCGCGACTGGAGCGGCATTTAGCGTCTCAGTCATCGTTTCGAACGGCGTAACTCGGCAGAAAGTTTGCCGATTCGAGCAAGGAAGGACCTCGTTTTATAGCTCGAACTCAGACCTGCTTTCATTAGGGGCTATAGGGATTGAAAGATCCGAATTTTTGGAGTGATTTTATGGTTGTATGGCTATGGCGCCCCCGAATCCGACAAATCTGACCCAGGAATGACGGAAATCGGAGCAAGGAACAAGGCATAGGGACGCCAATTGGCACCCGCCACCTCAAATTAAGGCAGGTCGTGGGAATTTAGTAAGTACGACTGCCCTATTAGGTCGTGAGTACCCGGATAACTGTTCTCATAAACAATCATATAAGATTCGTGATGCGTGAATAAATAGCGTCACGTGTAATTGGTGAGGTAGGTACTCAAATGCCCATTGCAAGTACACCAGCAGGAGCACGCAGACAGCATTTCTTTTATTAGAATATGGCAACGCCCCGCCCAGATTGTCACCAATCTTGAGCAAAGTTGCAATGCGGGCGAGTTCGTAGAGCATCATAAAACAACGCACTCACACAAACATGAATAAGAAAGAAACCTACAACTTAAGCGCTGCGTAGTCGGTTTATTAGGGCGAAAGTCTTAGATGCCGCATGACACGCGAAAATTCACCGGTGCCGTGAACAATGACGACGCGAAAGGTAACCACTGAGCAATGACGTCATCATATGACGTCATCATATGACGTTATCATGTATTCACAACAGCAAAATTCGTGACGTCATCACATGAAAAAGGTGGGCCGATCACGGAGTCAGTGCAAAACTAGGCGAGAAAGCTTGCATTGCTTCCAATCCTGGAAGTGGTGCAGAACCACTTTAGGTGTACAAAGCTTTCGGAGGGTGGGGGGGGAGGGGGTAGGATATAGATACAACGAAATGAGAAGAAAAGGAAGACAGCTTTCGCCTTCGAGTTTCTTTAGGCAAATGTATAAGGGACCTCTGTGATTTTTTTCTTTTTTTTTTGTCTTCGTGTAGGTGCGCTGTTTTATGACGATCTTACGCCATACGACAGCATTGCCATGTTCTTACCTCCCAATATAAGCGCGACCAGTACTTTTAGCCCATCTCCGCAGCTCCGATTGCCTGGCGTGGCTGTTGCT